>JAPKLW010001702.1:26044-98506 GCA_026898455.1 Plectranthus barbatus
CATTTTCCGCTGCCAAGTTATACCCTGATAATCCGGGACCAACAAGTCTCATGAAAATATTCTTGCAGATTTTTTTGACAAGAGATGGAAGGGACTGAGGCCGATTCCATCATCACTGCTCAGAGGCACTTCACTGAAAATATGGAGTTGCTTCAAAGAGAGTGGAACGAGCTATGTCTTCATGCTGATCAAGCAGGAAGATTGCAGCAAGTCGATCGTAAAAAGGTCGATACGCGAATACAAGCATGTTTGCGGGCTAAAATCCAACTTTGGTCGGCAATCCAAGAGCCACTCCTCCGGGCTATCAACTCACCGTTGGTAAAAGGAGAGTTAGCAGTACCGGCCTGTAAAACGGAAGCAGGGGAATCTAATACCCTTAGCACAAGCTCTAAGCCGGTGGATTCTTCGGAAGCACAGGCCCAAGAGAAAATTGAGGATCAGGGGTCCAACCCTGAATCATCAAGCCAACCCAACACCTCTGGGGTTAAAGAGGGAGAGATTAATCTTAGGCCCTTGGCAGGCAATTCTAAGACTAATACTAACAAAATTGAAGTTTCTTCATGGCAGGTATATCAATCTAACTGGGAGAAACTTCACACCAGACAGGGACTCAATCCATCAAAATGCAGGGTTGATGTTTCTGGAAAGTATCCAAGGGTGTGGATGTTGCCAGGATCCAGTCCACACGATATCAAGCAATGGTACGATTTTGGGGCATTAGCCTCAGTTCAGACCATGTCACCAGCCTTCGCAGAACTAAAATGTCTACCCAAGTGGATACAGGAGGCGGTTCATGAAACCTGGGCTAATAACGATCAGCTTAGCCGAGGTGATATTCTGGAGTTATACTTCATCAGTGCAGCACCAGAACCAGCAGGAAAAGGGAATCACGAGGCCTTTCATTACATTAGGCTCCGAAGACCGATATCCCGAGAGTTGGAGAACATCAAAGCTCCAACAGAAGAAAACCCATTGATTGCCACGGTCACTGAAGATCAAATCACCACAAGGCGAGCTTGGGGATTATGGGTCTGTCTTACAGAGATGGACAAAGTTAAGTTTCCGTTCAAGTTTTACCAGAACTTGGCGAACGGATCTTTCTTGTTAAATACCATGACAGGAAGAACTACCAGATTTGCAGAAGACTTATTCGAAAAGAAGAGGTCTTTGCTCTGGGAAAACAAGATTGCGGTGAGCAAGGAAACTCATCGTAAACACTGCAACATGAGCCACTTTGGCCATTGGGCAAATCAAATTTGTTTTGATTGCCCAAACCAAAAGGAGCCAGAGTTCGGAAAAGGGTTCCGCCCAAAAATAGAGCGGACAAAACAAGAAGAATCCAAGGTACCACGGGGAAAAATGCCAAGAAGGCCAAAATAATAATAGAGCCATGTGAACTAACAGGCTCTCGGGTCCGCAAGAAAACAAAAGTGGACCATACAAGCTGAGAAGCCAAATGTAAATAATGGCTTCAATAATGTTATGCCGACGCAAAACAACAAATGCAGGGGCAGCTGGTGCAATAATAACAGCACTCACAAGGAATCCAATACCAAAAGAAATGGTGTAGGATTAAAGCAAAGAACCGACAGAAGAAATTGGGCACATGCGTCCATCTAACTTTCGGTGGTATTATTAAAGAAGTGGACCGAGTCAATTATGAAGATAAGGTTCAACCAAGTTGATAGAGGTATCCAACCTCTATATAAAGAGGCAGAAGCAAAGTGGAAGGACATCGAGCAACTTAGATTTTCTTTCTCTCATTCTGAAAATAAACCTTCCTCTCTGCTCTAGTAATAGTCAGTTCTTCTCTCTCTCTCTATGAGAGCAAGTTCTTTAGCTACCATGAGTAGCTAAACAAGTTAGTCTCCTCCCAAAAGGAGATTACTTATGTAATAAATATTTATATTTCTTGAAATAAATGATCACTAGAGCTTTTGCTCATCCCTTCTTATATTTGTATTTTCTTTACAAACCAAAAATTGCCATACACCCGGTGTAGGAAACGAACCAGGGTTGTGCTGAGTGCTGTTGAAGGAGTCTTCGTGCAGAAAGCCATAGATTGCGATCGGTGGTTGGGAGGTGCCCGTAAAATTCGGCGAGGAAATACCCGACGGTATTCCAGTCAAAAAGGTATGAATTTGGTGCGTATTTTAATTCTACATTATACGGAAGCATGATGGGTCTGATATGGTCGAGATTGACTATTTCCATTAAGTTAACAATGTTTTGAATCAAGGATAATAGAATAATGATAACAAAGGGGTAATGTTGAAATTTTACTTTTGAAGGAAGGGTATTTGAGTAAAAATGAATGCATTGGGGCATTTTTTAGATGGATTTATAAGATGGGGCATTTCTTAAATGTAAGATAAGGAAATGGGGTGTTTTAGATTTTTTCTCTTTGAAAAATATATATATAAATATATGAAATATTATTTATGATTATAGCATGCCCATAATAATCTATCTATTAATTAATCTACTAAATGAGAAATGTTAAACACTGCACAAACTAAAATCCCATCCAAAATTCATGCGACACCTCCGAAAAATTGTAAAAAGAATTATGGTTAAAAATCTGCCACGTTAATATTGTTGAAATCCTTCGATATATAAAACTAACTTACTATATTTGATTATAATGAATGTTCTTTATTTGAAACTAATGAAAATAATTTTTTTTTTTGAAAAAACACAATTATTCATTCTACCAAAAAAAAATAAAAAAATGCAACCCCATACATTCCGTTACATTTGTAGATTCTTATATTTAATTGACATAGCTGAAATTTATTATATATTTAACTAATTCTTTCCTTCAGTTTAGTTCTAAAATTTTATCTAATTTTCTTGGTTGATACTACTTGATAGTCATCTTAATCGGTGGATTCACGTGGGGTGAGTCTTGTAACTCATACCTACATGGGCCATAGCTGTGGAGCTACACTTCCAATCATGGAACTGTGAAAATGATTTAGTTTATATTATATTGTATTTTAAAAAATAATACTCCCTCCGTCCCAGGACAGTCGCAACGTTTTCCTTTTTTGTCCATCCCATAATACTTGCAACGTTTCCTATTTTAGAAAGTTTTTATTAATTAATTATCCACTAAACCTACTCTACTCCTACCCCACTATCTCTCATACTTTAGTATCTCTCCTAATTATTAACCTACTAATCTAACCCCACTAACTTCTCTAATCCCTTTTTCTTAACCTCCGTGCCGGGTCAAACGTCTCAAGAGACCCGGGACGGAGGGAGTAATAAAGTTTGAGGTGAGGAGTTTTTACAGTGCTATTTATACTTCCTTCATCCTATTACATTAGTCCCTTTTGGTTTCGACACAATAACTAATATTTATGAGTGTAGTGGAATTAATATTTTATTAATGTGATGAGATTTTTTTCCATTTTAGGAACGAGACTAATCTGACGGGACAAACGAAAATGGAAAAAGAGACTAATCTAGCTGGACGGAAGGATTATATATATGCAATATTGAATAACTTAAATTTGAATTTTAACGATTTAAGCTGAAGGTGTAATCTTATTCATGTCATGATTGCAAGTTTTTTAAATTAATTAAATAGATACAGCTCCCAAACTGGCTGGATTGTATTCCTTTCTTTCAAAATTTTCTTTCGAAGAATGGAATTTTTTATAAGAATTGTATATACATCAACATCACTACATGCAATTGCATGAAAACTGGGCTGGGTTTCAAGATGTCGCACTGTTGCTGTAGTGGACCAATTCTTATATTTAGTGTATTAAGTAGCTAGATTTTAAAAGGACATTGGCATCTTTATTTATTGGACTTTTTTAGTTTGAGAAATATGAATAATATATATATTAGAAACTAACTGGTTTTTAAATAATGAAGATACGATGTATTATGTCTATATATTAAGGAATTAATATTATCGGTTTCTAAATATGCTAAGTTTGTATAAATACTAAACGATAAACATTTTTTTAATCGATAAGCCTAATAATATTAATAACAAATTTAATGTCGAAATTTCACAATTTGTTCTATGTAATAGTTTCATGCTGCATAAAAAACAATATATGTAGTAATGATGAATTTGTAATAATCTTTATTAAAGTTTTAATATACATAATACATGGTTGAAGACGTGTTTAGTAAATGAAGCATAACTTGTTAAGATCAATGAGCCGAGGACAGTTCAACATCCTTGTTATCCAACCGTTGTTGTTGGTGCCCTGCTTCCATCATCGCACGCCTGTTCGTGCAATCATCTCCAACAGCAGTGATTGTTCGTAATTCGGATACTTGGTTGTAAATTTTCAATGTGAAATACTTAATTTTATCGAAATTAAATATTACCAACTTAATTTACGCGAATAGTAAATGATCGTGGTATATTTATTTTCTCAAAATCGAATTTCAGTGAGTGAGAAATGTGTCCACGAAGTGACAAGGTTGGTGGGTTTATTACACAAGAGAGATATGTAATAAATGAAGTCACACATTGATTAATTACAACAATTAATCTATGTATGTAAACCTTAATGGTTGAAGTGTATAATAACAAGGTGTGCAGTGTATGTGGCACCCGGTGGCGTCCTCGCGCGCCGCTGCTCCCCTCGCCCTGCCTCGACCTATGGCCTCAGTGCGGCCGCTGGCCGAGCTCCCGTGTCCCTTGACCCGTGCCCGAGCCCAGCTCGGTCTCGATTCTCGGCAATTGGTCTTTGGGCCCTTGGGCTTGGCTTGGTCCGCTTGTGCCTTATTTTTTTGGGCAAGTGAAATCAGCCTGCGGGCTTGACACGGGTTGTCGATGTGGTGCAAACGGAGCATTTGACGTGGCTGCTGAGTTAGCCACATGTTGCAATTGTGTGTCGAACGGTTACAACACGTGGGTCAATGCACACCTGTGCGCCTTCGTGATTGGCACGTTGGTTACTCCGTGTCTCACGCTTATAACGGCTCGAGCCTTCATGGCTGCGACTATAACAAACAGGCTTCCCCTTGGTGGTACATGTCTATAAATAGGCATGCATAGAGCTGTCTCCAGTCGCTCAGACATTAGACACGAACAACATAGCCTGATACTGCATCTTTATTCCCATATTGCTACATCTTTTTCGTTGTTTTTAAGCAACTCAGTTTCACCTCCGTTCAGTTCGCCGGAGCCTTTCCGATTGTGGTGCTGCCTCAAAAAGGACGAAGTTGTTTTACCTTTGGGGACGATCACTGGTTAACGAGCACTACATTGGTAAATTCGTCTTGCGGGAAGAGGGATTTCTCGACTCGGCTGTTTTGTTATTTTATTTAATTTTATTTCTTTTCTTTACATACTAGCAGTACTTGCAGTTCTAGTTGTAAAAACTTGCATTACTAGACATTATACGTTGCAGAAGTTCTCAGTCTTGAACAAATATTATTCCAATAATCGCAAGACGAATTATCTACTTTCAACATTCAAGATCTGAGACGATGGCTGATCACTCTCTCAATGTTGCTGGAGGAAGCAACTCCAACAATTAGGGGTGTAATCGAACCGAGTCGAGTCGAGTAGTGTCGTGCTCAAGTTTGACTCGTTTAGTTTTGAGTCGAGCTTCGAGCTTTTTAATCGAATACTTTGATGTTCACGAACGTTATCGAGCTTTTATCGAGCCTAAACAAACTTTCTAAATTTAGAATATATTTAAGATTTTCATTATTATTTTGAAGAAAATGTTATTTATTCCAAAAAAATTATCATATTCATGCTCAAATTCTAAATATTTTTCATTATTAGATAGATTTATCATTATTGTTACTCTTAAATCATGAAAATATTATTTTTATAAAAGTAATTATTTTATATTTCTTACTAATTTTAGCTAACGAGCCTGCTCACGAGTTGAATACTATGATGCTCATGTTTGGTTCATTTAATAAACGAGCTTTGCTAAACAAACTCGAACGAACTTTTATCGAGTCGAGATTCGAGTAGTTTACGAACAGTTTGGTTCATTTACACCCCTACCAACAATGCATGTCAACTCCCTCCGAATGCCCAAGCCGACAAGCCGTTCAAATTTGGAGGTGAGGATTTCAAGACATGACAACAAAAAATGCTTTTTCTACCTCACTACTTTGGGTTTGGCTTCGTACTTAAAGAAAGACAAGCCCGAGTTTGCCGATGATGAGGCCGGTAATAACAAAATAATTGCCTTCAATAATTGGTGCCATGTCGATTTCCTTTGTCAAAACTTTGTACTCAATTGTTTAGTTGATCCTCTTTATGTCATGTACTGTAATGTAACAACAACTAAAGAACTATGGGAACAACTAGAAAGAAAGTATAAGACAGAGGACACGGGTACTACGAATTACGCTGTGGTGGAACAAGTGTAAGAGTTTTAATTTATTTTGCACAATGTTCACTCCGAGGGGATGCTACTCCCCAATGCTTTCAATGTGGCTCCGGTCATTGAAAAGTTGCATCCTTCGTGAAAGGACTTCAAGAGCTATCTTAAGCATAAGCGAAAGGCTATGTCTCTTGAAGATTTGGTTGTCAAACTTCGTATTGAAGAGGACAATTGAAAGGTGGATCCTAAGCCGAGAGCTATGGATGACAAGGCAAATTTGATGGAACATGGCGGTCCATCAAAGAAAAGAAAAAGGCCTAACCCGTCGAACAAGAGGATTGTGATCCAAGAACCTAAGTTCAAGGGTGTTTGCTTCAATTGTGGCAAGAATGGACATATGACTAACCAATGCAAAAAGGCTAAAAATAGAAATAAAGGCAAAGCAAAGATGGATGCCAACCATGTTGAAAACGATGATGATTGGGATGATGATTTGTGTGTTATGGTTTCCGAGGTTCACCACGTTGACAATCCACGTGAATGGTTTGTTGACACAGGCGCACCATGTCACGTGGCTTCAGAGAGGAGTGTGTTTGTCTCCTACAAGTCTGTTGAAGGAAGAAAGCTCCACATGGACAATCAAACTTCATTAGATGTGGTTGGAGTGAGCAATGTTGTGCTCAAACTCACTAGTGGCAAGGATTTGACCTTGAAGGATGTGCTTCATGTCCCAGACATCCGCAAGAATCTCGTGTCGGGATCTTTACTTGTAAATCATGGGTTCAAACTTGTATTTAAGTTTGAAAAGTTTATTTTGTTAAAGTTTGGAAAATTCCTTAGTCGGGGCTGATGGGTTTTGTATACTGAAAGCATTTATTATAATGAGTATACAACAGTTTATTTCTCCTATCTGTTAACAATCTTACATGTATGAACAATGGTATCCTCTTGTCTCACCGATAGGGACGATCATACGACGTGTTGTAGATCGCAGAAGAAGACAGTATGATCACTTGACCTAGTGAGACATAAACCTGATCACAGCCGAGACAGCGTATGAGGATACGTCTGTCCGGATGGCTGCGGCATTGTCGGAATAAGTAATCTGTCTTGGTTACTTGACATGCTGGTACGCAGAGGTGGCGTATTGATGGACCACAGTGAGATGCATTTGTCTGTCTGACATCAGCGAATATAAGATCTCGTTATATTGATTGAGTCCAAAACCCTAACGAAAGTTCAGGGGTTTGCACGGGTTGACTGTTGTTTTGACTTGCCATGGTGGAGAGCCTAAGTAACGTGCTCGTATATCCGTATCTTGGGTAACAGAAGTTCGTGTAGTACTGCCTGAGACTGGGTTTAGGTAACCATATCCGAGTAATAGGATGGGGACATTCCCTGAGGAGCTCAATGACATTCATCGTGCCAAAATCCTGCAGGCTGATTAAGTTCAGGCACGAATGATAAGGATTGAGTGGTACTACTCAGGAATAATAAGATATTAATTAATTATAATTAGAGCTTGTTAGAAGCTCTAATTAATTAATGGATGTCCGATAACCTTAAATATGGGGATTCTCAATTAATGCAGCCCATTCTCATAACGTGGTAATAAAGGGGTAGGTCAGTATTAATTCTGTGGTGAAAAAGAATTAATATTAATTAATTAATTGTGTCCTGGGTTGTGGACATGGGAATTAATTAATATATAGGCCCACTTTATTATTTGCATTAGGTCCCAGGTCTAGCCCAAATAAATATGCTGAATTGAGCCCAGGAGCCCATTATGGTTTACAACCCTAGGTCTATAAATAGACAGCTCTCTCTCATAAGTTGTAACACAGTTGAAACACACTAAACCTAGGAGAGATAGAGAGGGGCGCCGATCTTGAAAGAGAAAGGGAGGAGAATTTTGATTCTGGTCCTGCTCAAACCACAGATCTACGGAGTCCTCACCAGTAGTAGATCTGAACAGTATTGGGATACAGATCTGAAGACCTGATCTGGAGAACAGAAATCTTATTTCTTTTTCTTTTATTTTCAATTTTATTTTTAAGAAATTAGATTTCTAATTTCTGATTCCGCAGATAAAATTGAATTGCGTGGTTTAATTGAAGTTGGAAATTCAAACGCAAAAGATCGGATCAGACTCGACGGAATTACGGTAATCCCTCAATCCAAAAATCTGGTAATTAAATTCATAGGAGCAAGCTAGGCTTTATCATGTATTTAATTGTGCACAATACCCATAAATCGATCCGGTTCAAATTGGTTTTGGTGATTCGGTTCACGAGAAAACCTTACAATTGGTATCAGAGCCAGGTTTCTGATTTATGGCTCTTTTGTGCATAATTGAATTCAGTATGCATGTATGGATTTACTGTTTTGTGGATGTTAGTTTTTGTTCCTCGTGGCAACCCGTATAATTCAGCCCGCTGTGGTTTATCCGTGTAGGGCTGAATTAATTTTGTAAAATCACGAGAAAATCCGTGATTAGTGTAGATTTTGAAAAATTGTAATAGAATAGATTCTGTAATTTTATTTTTCAAAATTATGTAATTGGACGGGTCGAGGACGAAGAAGGAGCCGACGCAGGGCCGGCGGAGGACACGGCGGGCGACGACGGCGGCGCGGCCAGCGGCCGGGCACGGCGCGCGCGGCCTGCGCGCGAGGGATGAGGTCCGCGGTGCGGGCGCGCTGAGCGCGTGCGCGTGTGGCGGCGAAGGCGGTCGACCGGCGGCGGCGGTGGTCATCGTCGGCTGATGCTGTCCCATCGCGATGGGTCATTTTTTGGTGGTTTGTGCAATCCGGTGTAAACCCTAGGGTTTGCATTAGGGTTGGGGGAAATAATTAGATCACAAAGGCCTAAATCCCAAAAGATTTGGAGGCCCTAGAAGATTTGAGAAGATTTGTATCTATCCAAATAGATTCAAATTTCAAATTGTAATAGATAGGATTTGTTTTTCCTATTTTGTGGTGCCACGAGAAATTTTTGTTTGCCTTAATTGTCCTCGTATGATATGTGATTTATTATGTGCGCAATTAAGCATGTGTAGATAATAGAAAAAGTATGATTTATCGCTTTTATTATTTACAGTTTTTCGAGCATGCTTATGTGATTAATTTCTTTTGTTGGATTATATTTTGGGAATTTTCGGGCTTGTTTAATTACATGCAAAAATTTGGAAAATATAATAACAATGAAATTATATGTGCGCATAAAAGAAACCTTTTAAAAGAAAAATACTAAGCAGATTTTTTAATTAAAATCAATAGACCTCCACAAAGCGGTCCTAGGTTGTAAGTGTATCTCTCGTTCTAGTAAACGTCTACGAGTGTAGCTTGCTAGTTCCTAGAGGTGCATGGGTACGGTTGTTGGGATTTCTAGACAAACAATTTAAATCATGTGAATAGTGGGAGGGCTTTGCGTAAACGTCTACGAGTGTAGCTTGCGTAGATCTGTTTCACAAGTATTCTAGGATTGATTTAAATTATAGATAACAAAAGCTTTAAGGGCTGTGCGGTATGGCTACGCGCCATGCTAAACTTTCTCTTTTGGCCAGAGTTAAATTTGTGGTTAATTGCTTAGAAGCATCTTAGAATATAATGCAAGAATTGTATCCCTGTTCTTGAGAGATGGCTTGGTCTAAAGATTTTTACTAATTATTAATTTCTAGTGTCAAAAGCTTCCTGACATGGTAGTGAAATTAAATGGATTGGGGCTTAAAACCCGCAGTTCTGGTTGAGGGTGACATCGTAAACGTCTACGAGTGTAGCTTGCGGTGGGAACTCTAGGGCAATTAGTGGAAAACATTTGTATTTGATTTATTAAAAGGTTTTCAATGCATTTGTTTTCGAAGTTCTACATGTATGTTCTTATTTAAGATTTTTATTGTTGCGGATATGTCTATGTCTAGTGTTATCAATATTCTCACACAAAATTCTCTAACTGGTCCAAACTTCCTGGAATGGAAACGCAACCTTGAATACATCCTGATTGCGGAAGAACACATGTTCGTTCAACAAGTACTTTATCCTATAAGTGCCCACTACTGGATCCTCACAAGAGGAAGTAGACTATTACAACGAGTGAAAGAGCACGCAGTTTCCATGACTCACCTCATGGATGAGCTAACTGTGCACAGTGGAGGTATCGACGCTGGGGCTAAAGTCGATATCATACTGAACTCTCTACCCAATCCTTTGAGAGTTTCAGACTGATTGTTGTCATGAACAAGAAGGAGTGTACTCTTAACGAGTTGCTCAATGACTTGATGGCAGCGGAATCGATTATGATTCCTTAGAAGGTTGCCTTAGCTACTTCTGGTAATCACTCTGCTGTATCGAAAGGTATAAAGCCGAAAAGAGCGATTAAGAAGAAGGCTGGAAAGATAACTGCGAAGGACGTGGGAGCTGTTAATAAGCCTATGGCGGAAACTTCGAGGGACAAATGTTTTTCAGGTGTGGTAAGAAAGGACATTGGTGGAAAGATTGTCAGGCCCACAAGGCCAGACAGGGTATGCCATTTGCATGTATAACTGAAGCATGATTAGAGTGCGGCGTTGCTCTTCCAAGAGCTGTAAGCGCTGACTTGTTGATCATGTTGTTGTACTTTGCAGGGGACCGTGCCGACAAAGTTGGTGAGTGATGGTAAGAAGATACCAAACTGGATGAAGACAAAGTTTTATGATGGAGCTTCATGGAGTTTTCTTTTCTATATGTTTTGATGAATTAAGTACATTTGAGAGTTTATTTGTGGGCCGTGGTTTATCGGCAGGACAAATTTTATCAACTTTTATGGATATTTGTTATTTATGATTTTATCATTGGTAATAACAATGTTATCCGTTATGGGATGTTGATTTACAATCTCTATGTTACTTCGATCAAATATGTCCTTAAATATTGCATGTAATTCATCCGTAATTGATAATCCTAGAAAGAGAAAACTTACTTCTTCTGATGAGGATCTTACATATCTCTGGCACTTGAGACTGGGGCACATCAGCTTGAAGCGGATATAAAGACTTGCAGATGACGGTACATTGGACTTAGTCCGGACTGTACCTTATCAAGTCTGCGAATCCTGCATCGAGGGCAAGATGTCAACTAGGCCTTTCAAGGCTAGTCAGTCTCGAGCAGAGGAAGTGTTGGAATTGATCCATTCTGACTTATGTGGACCGATGTCCACGCAGGCTCGTGGAGGGTACGAATACTTCGTCACTTTCAATGACGATTACTCAAGGTACGGATACGTTTACAAGCTTCGCTACAAGTCTGAATGCTTTGAGAAATTCAAAGAGTTCAAGGCTGAAGTAGTAAAGAAGGTCGGGAAAACTATCAAGTCACTGCGATCTGACCGCGGTGGCGAATACCTCGGTAATGAGTTCCTGCAATATTTTTCAGAAAATGGGATTACATCCCAGTGGACTGCACCGGATACTCCACAGCAAAACGGTGTAGCTGAAAGAAGAAATAGGACTCTTCTAGAGATGGTAAGATCAATGATGAGTTATGCAAACTTACCAATTTTGTTTTGGGGCTACGCATTGGAGACAGCAGCTTACATGCTAAATGTGGTGTCTTCTAAATCAGTTCCTTAGACGCCTTATGAGCTCTTCCTTGGTCGAAAACCTAGTTTGTGCAAGTTTAGAGTATGGGACTGTCCGTCACACGTACTGTCAAAGGAACCTGATAAGTTAGAAAGAAGGTCAAAACTAATGTTGTTCATAGGGTATCCCTGACAAACGAAAGGTGGTTACTTTTACTGTCTTGAGAGTCAAAGAGTCGTTGTTAGCACCAACGCTAGATTCTTGGAGGACGAGTATGTGAGTAATCACAAGTCAAGGAGTGATATTGTTCTTCAAGAAATTGAGAACGAGAATGCAATTCCAAGGAAAGGGGAACGTGTAGATGTGGATGCACCTGTGAGAGGTTCAGCACCACAGACACGTTTTTCAGTGCAAGGTGCAGGACCACAAGTTACTGCACCTACTACTGACACGGCACCGATGCCTCATCGTAGTGGGAGAGTTATTTTCCTGCCGGAAAGGTACATGTTCATGGGTGAGTCTTCGGACTTGAGCCCGGAAGACGGACATGAGGACTCTGACCCACTGACTTACGAAGAGGCAGTGCAGGACAAGGATGTTGCCAAATAGCGTGTCGCCATGGATTCCGAAATTGAATCCATAACTGCTATGGATATATACCAGAAAGCTGATTTGCCGGATGGCTTTAGGGTCATAGGGTGCAAATGGGTATACAAGAGAAAGAAAGGGGCAGATGGAAAGATCACGGCTTTTAAAGCCAGGCTGGTGGCAAAGGGTTATAGTCAGAAAGAGGGCATTGACTATGACGAAACCTTTTCACCCGTAGCCATGCTCAAATCCATCCAGATACTCCTTGCCATAGCTGCGCATATGACCTCGAGATCTGGCAGATGGATGTCAAAACCGCTTTTCTAAACGGTTACCTTGATGAAGGTAGGGACGTCTATATGCAGCAACCCGAGGGTTACATAAGTAAGGGCGAAGAACATCTTGTCTGGAAGCTTAGGAAGTCCTTGTATGGACTTAAGCAAGCTTCAAGTTCGTGGAACTTACGTTTCAACGATGTGATTAAATCTTATGGATTTGCACAGTTGGAAAACGAAAGTTGTGTTTGCCGACTTTGTGTCAGTGGGAGCGTGGTCTTCCTTGCACTTTACGTTGATGACATACTCCTATTTGGAAACAACGAGGGAGTGATGTCGGAAATCAAGGCTTGGTTATCCGAACAGTTCCAAATGAAGGATTTGGGAGAAGCTGGCTACATTCTTGGGATTAAGGTCTTACGAGATCGTAAGAGAAGAATGTTGAGCTTATCCCAGGCATCTTATGTGGATACTGTGATTGCCCGGTTCAACAAGCAACTCGCCAAGAAAGGCTTGCTACCTTTCAGACATGGCGTTCATCTTTCTAGTGGGCAGTGTCTTCAGACACAGCGGGAGAAAAATGAGATGAGTCTTGTACCATACGCTTCGGCGGTGGGTAGTCCCATGTATGCAATGCTGTGTACCAGGCCATATATCTGTTATGCCGTTGCCATGGTAGCAAGATATCAGTCTAACCTTGGACAGGCGCACTGGACTGCTGTAAAGCACATCCTCAAGTATTTGAAGAGAACTAGGAATTACTGCCTAGTTTATCAAAGTGAGGATTTGTGCCCTGTGGGTTATGCAAACTCGGATTTCCAAGGGGACCAGGATGAGAAGAAATCGACCTCAGGATATGTGTTTACCCTGGGAGGTGGAGTTGTATCTTGTAGGAGCTTAAAGCAGAAATGCATTGCTGACTCCACCATGGAGGCGGAATATATCGCCGCCTCCGACGCCTCGAAAGAAGGGGTATGGCTAAGGAACTTCCTTTTAAAGTTGGGCGTGATCCCTAGTTTGCCGAGGAGCATCACAATTTATTGTGATAACTCTGGTGCAGTGGAAAACTCAAAGGAACCGCGGTCTCACAGGGCAAGCAAACACATAGAGATAAAGTACCATATCATACGAGAAATCGTATCGAGAGGCGATGTGCAAATTAAGAAGATTGACACTGCTGACAATCTTGCTGATCCATTTACAAAGAGCTTGCCGCAGAAAGTTTACAAAAGACATATTCGTGAGCTGGGTCTGAGGTGGATGCCGACCACTAGCAGTGGTTAAAGAGACAGCAGACTAAATAGACGGACTGTATACTCTGTAATAGCTTAGTTATGCTTTGAGTATAAGTGGGAGATTGATGGGTTTTGTATACTGAAAGCATTTTTTATAATGAGTATACAACTGTTTATTTCTCCAATCTGTTAACAATCTTACATGTATGAACAATGGTATCCTCTTGTCTCACCGATAGGGACGATCATACGACGTGTTATAGATCGTAGAAGACAGTATGATCACTTGACCTAGTGAGACATAAACCTGATCACAACCGAGACAGCGTATGAGGATACATCTGTCCGGATGGCTGCGGCATTGTCGGAATAAGTAATCTGTCTTGGTTACTTGACATGCTGGTACGCAGTGGTGGCGTATTGATGGACCGCAGTGAGATGTATTCGTCTGTCTGACATTAGCGAATACAAGATCTCGTTATATTGATTGAGTCCAAACCCTAACGAAAGTTCAGGGGTTTGCACGGGTTGATTGTTGCTGTGACTTGCCATGGTGGAGAGCCTAAGTAACGTGCTCGTGTTGGTCCCGGATATCAGGGTATACTTTGGCAGCGGAAAATACGTAAGTTCGTTTCTTGCACTCTGCTGGTTACACAGCTGACTGGGACCTTGTCAGCTGGTAAGTCAACTGGCAACTGAGTATTCAGCTGACTGGCAACTGGCTGGTCAGCTGATGACTCAGGACTTAGAAAATTTTAGAGTCGAGTTTGCACAGTTATAAACTGGTTTCAGTTATACTCCAGCACTTGGGTGCTGGGTTTTAAATCAGTAAGTAAATGCTGAAAGCAGTAAATAACAAAGATATTTTATAGTGGTTCGATCAACTGATCTACGTCCACTCTCCAGTCGAAGCACTGGAAATTCACTAAAGAGAGCAATCCGGTACAAGATATCCTACGATCTATTTCCAGCTGGTAGATGCCTTGTCTACCAGTCCACTAGATCAACCGCTCCCGGGTCTTGTCCTTCTTCAACTCTTGTCAGCTGGATGGAGTGCGAGCACGTCACTTTAACCTCCACCGGTACCACTGACGACGTGGGTGTTTAGTTCTCCCAAGAACTTGACTCTTGCTGGCGGCAAAACTGCCCGTAATAACTCTGGAGCTGGCTGGCTCAAGAGCTGCTATGTTCTTCCTCGGAATGAGAAAGAACACCAAATGAGATCAATAACTCACAAGCTAGAAGCTTGGAGTCTCGTGTTTGAATAAATCAACACACGGATAAGCTTTAAGAAAAGCCTCGAACGATTTGCTTGCTTGCAATAAAGTTTATGACTTTCGGTAGTTGAGCGTTCGGAGAAGAGTGTTGAATGCTGTTGGATCTCACGTATTTATAGACGTGAGATTCAGATTCAAATACTAGCCGTTGCACACATCCGGAATGGTCTCTGTCCTCGCATGTCCTTCTGCAGGCGGCAGGTAGGAATTTCCGGAAAGCGCCATACCTTTGATCGCTTTATCTGACACAGATCTCTTTGTGTCAGAACGACTCTATTCGTCAGTACGAGGAATCGGAACTGGTGTCTTGAACTGATAGACTTTAAGGCATCCTCCTTAAAGTTATACACTGTCAGTTACTTCCTCAGACGAATCTTCTTTTTGTCTTTAAGACTCTGGGAGAGCGAATCTTGAATTCTGCTGATAACCTCCGACTGGTAGATCATACTGGTGATCTTTGTGCTGGCAGTCTCTGCTGGTGACTTTCCTTAGCACAATCAAGGTCTACCAATTCGTCTGATGTTATCTCTTGGAATCTCCCGTGACTGGTGGCTTCACCGCTGGTGAATAGTGTCAGCCAGAACACATATTCTGCTGGTAAGATCTCTCAGCCTCCTGCTGGTGAAATCTTCCCAACTGGTGAACAGTACCAGTCAATAGCTCTACTCCATGCTGATGAACAGTGTCAGCATGAGTCTTCGTCAGCCGCTTGCTGGTGAGACTTCTCTCAACTGGTAAGCACATCTCATGCTGGTGAACAGTAGCCAGCATGAGTCTTGATCAGCTGCGACTTACAACTCAAAATACCTAAACAGGACTTTACATTTGAGGCTAGAGCTATTCTAGAGACAAACTGACGCTGGTTGGACTTAGGATTTGATCCACCAAAACACCAAACTAGAATCTAAGCAAGTAGCTACTGGGGAAGGGAAACTTAGCCAAATTTCCCAACAGCTCGTATATCCGCATCTTGGGTAACAGCAGTTCGTGTAGTACTGCCTGAGACTGGGTTTAGGTAATCATATCCGAGTAATAGGATGGGGACATTCCCTGAGGAGCTCAATGACATTCATCGTGCCAAAGACCTGCAGGCTGATTAAGTTCAGGCACGAATGATAAGGATTGAGTGGTACTACTCAGGAATAATAAGATATTAATTAATTGTAGTTAGATCTTGTCAGAAGCTCCAATTAATTAATGGATGTTCGGTAACCTTAAATATGAGGATTCTGAATTAATGCAGCACGTTCTCATAACGTGGTAATAAAGGGGTAGGTCAGTATTAATTCTGTGGTGGAAAAGAATTAATATTAATTAATTAATTGTGTCCTGGATTGTGGACATGGGAATTAATTAATTTATAGGCCCACTTTATTATTTGCATTAGGTCCCAGGTATAGCCCAAATAAATATGCTGAATTGAGCCCAGGAGCCCATTAGGGTTTACAACCCTAGGTCTATAAATAGACAGCTCTCTCTCATAAGTTGTAACACAGTTGAAACACACTAAACCTAGGAGAGAGAGAGAGAGGGGCGCCGATCTTGAAAGAGAAAGGGAGGAGAATTTCGATTCTGGTCCTGCTCAAACCACAGATCTACGGAGTCCTCACCAGTAGAAGATCTGAACAACATTGGGATACAGATCTGAAGACCTGATCTGGAGAACAGAAATCTTATTTCTTTTTCTTTTATTTTTAAGAAACTAGATTTCTAATTTCTGATTCCGTAGATAAAATTGAATTGCGTGGTTGAATAGAAGTTGGAAATTCAAACGTAAAAGATCGGATCAGACTCGACAGAATTACGATAATCCCTCAATCCACAAATCTGGTAATTAAATTTATAGGAGCATGCTAGATTTTATCATGTATTTAATTGTGCACAATACCCATAAATCGATCCTGTTCAAATTGGTTTTGGTGATTCGGTTCACGGGAAAACCCTACAGGGGCTATCTCGCCAATGGTCTTTTCAAGTTGAATGTAATGACACGACGCTTAGCTGGAAAGACTATCAATCAAGTTGAATCTACTTCTTCTTATTTGATTGAGTGCTCTAATATGTGGCATATAAGATTGGGACATGTAAATCTTAATGCAATAAAAAGATTAGTAAATTTGAATTTACTAAAGGTGGTTGAATTCAAACAAACTAAATGTGAAGTTTGTGTTGAGGCGAAATTGACATGTTTTGGTCTGGATTTCATCACTTATATGTTAGATGATGAACCTAGAACCATTAAAGAAGCCTTAGCTAGACCTGATGCCTCACTATGGCAAGAAACCATTAATAGTGAGATTGAATCGATTATGCAAAATCATACTTGGATTTTGGCCAATCTCCCAAAAGGTTGTAAGCCCTTAGGATGCAAGTGGATCCTTAAAAGAAAATACAAAGTCGATGGTTCGGTTGATAAGTATAAAGCTCGCCTTGTGGCGAAAGGCTTTAAACAAAGAGAGGGAGATGATTTCTTTGATACCTATTCACCAGTGACTAGGATCACATCTATTAGGGTGCTTATAGTGATTGATGCTTTGCACAATCTCGAAATACACCAAATGGATGTGAAGACAACCTTCTTAAATGGAGAGTTGGAAGAAGAAATCTATATGGATCAACCAGAAGGATTTTTCGTACCCGAACAGAGAGAAAGGTATGCAAATTGGTTAGATCTTTATACGATCTTAAACAAGCACCCAAGCAGTGGTATGTTCGATTTGACAATGCGATGTTGTCAAATAGATTCAAGTATAATGAATGTGACAAATGTGTGTGCTTCAAATAATTATTGATACAAAACGAATGTTGAAAAAGAACTTCGACATGAAAGACATGGGTGTGGCTGATGTGATTCTTGGAATCAAAATCATAAGAAAGCCTAATAGAATTGTTCTATCACAATCTCACTACGTTGAGAAAGTGTTAAGGAAATGTGGTGCTTATGATAGTACACCAGCCAAAACACCACTAGAGCTTAATGTTCACTTTGTTAAAAACAAAGGTGACTTTGTTGGTCAAGAAGAATATTCAATGGTCATTGGTAATCTAATGTATTTGACTAACTGTACTAGACCGGATCTTGCATATCTGGTGAACAAATTGAGCAGATACACGAGCAATCCCAGTAAGGAGCACTGGAAGGCTCTTGTGAGAGTTTTCAGATACTTGAAGTATACTCTTAACTTGGGATTACACTATACAAGGTTTCTACCTGTACTTGAAGGATACAGTGATGCCAATTGGATCTCTGATTCAAATGACTCCCACTCCATAAGTGGATACGTTTTTACGATCGACGGGGGCAGTGTCGTGAAAATCCACGAAACAAACTTTTATTGCTTGTTCCACGATGGAATCCGAGTTTATTGCTTTAGATAAAGTAGGTGAAGAAGCAGAATGACTTCGACACTTTATAGAGGATGTTCGTTGTTGGAACAAGCCTGTGCCTTCAATGATAATTCACTGTGATAGCCAAGCGGCTATTGGTTGAGCACAAAATAATATGTATAATGGGAAGTCGAGACATATACGTCGTCGACATAATACCGTTAGACAATTGATCTCAAATGGTGTGATATCCATTGATTATGTAAAATCAATTGATAACCTTGCGGATCCGCTAACCAAAGGGTTAAACCGAGATTAAATGAATAAATTGTTTGAGGGAATGAGATTGAAATCCACAATATGAATGAGTGTAGTGGATACCCAACCTAGATGATTGGAGATCCAAAAAACTAGGTTCAATGAGACAACTAAACTATACAAGTTCGAGTGATAACACCGAAAAGATGATGTCTACTTCAGTGGCGATGCCTTGAAGATGACTTCACCTACCCTTCCCTAAGATAGCAAGTAAGGTGTTATAAACATGCATATGGTATAGGTTAAGTCCTAAGTGACTTATAATGACTCCTGAAAACCTCGTGATGGTTGAGCTTGACAGGAATGCTAGAAATAGGAGGTCACCTATATAAGTGGAAGTAGGGGCCGCTTCAAATGAACACTTATGAAACCAAAGGGGGTGTCCATGGCTCGAAATGGAACCAAACGTGAGAACGAATGGAGGTTAAAATGTTAATGTTTCAATGTTGTTGACTTGATAAACACGATGGAGGAGTAGTTCAAGGTATTCTTACCACTAAGCCACCAGTGTACCCGGCGACATTGAAGATGAACGGTTCAAAGTCATAAGCTACCTATTCAGGTGCATTAACATCTCTCAAAACTGAGTTGGCTATGCATTCATGCATTTCAGTATTTCCACTCATGGGGGGATTGTTGGTAATTCGGGTACTTTGTTGTAAATTCCCGAGGTGAAATATTTAATTTTGTCAAAATTAAATATTACCAACTTAATCTACGCGAAGAGTAGATAATCGTGGCAGAAGAAGCAAAGTGGCGAAAGGAAGAAGAAGAACGACTCTTGCACCTTGAAGCACGAATGAAATTGGAAGAAGAATTGAGGAGTCAACAAGCAAAAGAAGAAAATGAGGAACAAAGAAAGAAAGAAGAAAACGAAAGGATCAGAAGGGAAGAAAGAGAAGCCCTTGTGGATAATTTCATGAAGGTCACAACCAGGACCCTATAAAATTTGAAGAAATCCACCGGCTCCTCAAGTGCCAGAGATGCTGATTTAGACTCCTCAACAACCAAGAAGTAGTCTCTCTAAGTCTCCCAAGTCTTCCGGTAAAAATGTTTTAAAAAATTTGGGTATATGGTTTCCCTGTACTTCACTGCGAATATTTTTTAATGGAAACTAACCCAGGTTGAAGACAACACCTCATTGTCCAACACTGATTTAACAGCCATAGCTGAACTTACACGACTAGTGTAATCAACAAAATTGTTTGGATTTTTGAGTGTGTGATATGTTCCTGTGTGAATGTGCGATGTGCTTATCTGATTGATGATTTGAAAGTCATTTACCTGAAGTAAAATTTTAATCGAGCAATACCCTTGTTATTTCGAGGGGGAACAATTAGGATTCATACTGAGTCTAAGGGATTTGATATGCATAGAATATATCTAATAGGAATTCTTTGTAATCTCAGTAATCAGCTTTCCCGAGATCAGTTAGTACTAAAGCTCAGATTTGAGGCTTTGATCACACCAAAAAGGGGAAAATTGTTATGAATATTGTTAGAAATATTAAAACCCCTTGATCTTGATTGTATGTTTATTAGTTTTGGTGCATCAAAGCTTAAGTCGATCTAGTTTCTAGCAACTTAGTATCGAGTCGTAATGTAAAAGTCCTGTATAGGTTTACTTGAGTTGTAATGGAACTAGAATAGAAGATTGAAGAATGTTGAAATTGTCAGCACAAACAAAGGATGAAGAATGTTGAAAGAATCAGCATAACCGGAGATTGTTGAAGACGTTAGTAAAAGGCTAGCAAAAACTGAAGAATGTTGGACGTGCTCAGAAATATGCTGAAGGATTAAAGCAAACGGATTGTTGAGATCTCAGCAAAACTGCTGAGATATCAGCAGGCATTCAAACTGCCAGCAAACCAACAACAACAATTAGCACACTATACAAAGTCGTGAATTAGGAGGATCCAAATCACAAGGAAATCGGATGAATCAGAGAAAAAGATAATCAACCAACACAAGGAAGGTTTCCAGATTTAAATTGAAAGATTCGTTCTGACAAAGACAATCAAAGTATGGACTTCGCCAATCAGAGAGAAGGGAGACCTGAAGAGTCTCTGCGCTTTGCAGAAAAAGAAGAACAGAGATTGACGAGCACACCCTCTGAGTCTAACGGATAAGATAAACAACCGTTTGAATCTTCACCTATAAATAGGTGTCATCAAACAAGAAAAGAAAAGAGAACTTAACACTCTCATACATACGCGAACTCCTATCCGAGCTTGTACCTAATTGAAGCTTAGCAAAACCTTTCATACTTGAAGCTCGAGATTGACCTTGTAATCATTCTATAGTGAATTTTCACTCAGGAGGACTGAAGAGTGGACGTAGAACATTTGTTCGAAACACTATAAATCCCGTGTCTTTTACTGCTTTATTTTGTTACTTTGTTTATTGTGTGTTCCTGAACACATCAAGTGTTGAAGTATAATCTGCAACCAATCTAACAAATACTCGAGCTTAAACACATTTGATAAACACTTGCTAAGTCGTGACCATAGCAAGATAAGTGCAAGACATTGTCAATACTTCCGTTGCATATACAAACACTCTGCTCGGGGACCAACAAAAATAAAAAATTAAAAAATGAATTTTGTAAGTTAATCACAACCATCCAAATTAAAAAATTAATGGCCAAGATTAAGTCTTATTTCACATATGGGAGGTGGTTCACATATAATTACAAATATACTTGTTTTCTCATTTTAAATATAATCAATATTATTTTAGACGATTTTTATACATGACAGCTAGTTAATAAAATATTTTTGTCAATAAACATTGTAGAGGTTTTTTAGTAGAACATTACAAAGTTAAACAAACATTAATTTTAAATTAAACAAGCATCATGTGATTGTTTAAAGGGTAATTCTAAATGTAGCTACAATATTTCTTTTTATAGCCCATTTTTTTTAATATTATTATTTTACCCCTTAGCCTCCATTTCCAACTTAAATCTTAAGTAACATAAACAAAAATATAAACCCTTAATAAAATAGTTAAATATTAAACCTACAGGCTACATACTCCACTCTGTCTTTCTTCATCACCCATGGCATCGCTTCTCTCTTAATCAAATGGCGGATTCGTCTTTGGTGGCGCCTCTCTCATAATCACATGGTGAATTTAAGATTTAACTATTTTATTTCTTTGTTTCATCATGTTGTCAACATAGCGCTCAGTGGTCACCCATGAAGGATTCGAGATAATTCAAATCTCATGATTGAATTTAAGAACTCATGGTGGACGTTCGGCATTCGGTTAGCGGCGCCTGAAACTCACCAAAGGAGGTTTAAGAACGTTTGAGATTTTTCGCATTCCTTAAAGAAATACATTTTTATGTAAGAGACGATCTACAACAATAATGAAGGGCAATACACTGATTTAGAAAGATAAAAAAAATGGTGTAACTCTTGTTCTTGAAGATTCTTAACTTAATAATACGCAGGAAGAGGAAGAGGTATATGTAACCTTTATTTCCATTAAAAATGAAAGTTGTTTCTATTCGTATTAAATATTTTAATTTAAAGGCTATGAGGATAAGGGTAAAATAGTAATATTCTTTAAAAAGTGGCTATAAAGAATAATATTGTGGCTGTGTTTAGAATTACCCTTGTTTAAATAGTTATTGTAATAGACAAGCATCATTTGATATGAAAACAAATACTACTATGTTGGGTCAAAGATTATTTGGGCGAAATTATTAATTAAAGTCAAATGTAAAATTTTTGGTCCTGACCAACAAATAGAAATCTAGAAACTGGAGGTAATATGGTAGTCCATTTAATCAAGATCCACAAAACTTGGAAGATTAATCATCAGATCAGGTCCATCGGCCAACAAAGCTTACGAGGACTTGCAGCCTGAAGGCCTGTGTGATGATGGACCCAATTAAACTGAAAACCCAATCAAATTAAGAATTTTTAAGAGAAGATTCAACCGATGGATAATTATTTTGTGAATATTTACCCCTGTAAATTACGAAAATGGCTGTTGAATGCGAAGAAATGTTATTTTTGGAAATAATTTACATTAACCTACACACAAAACTCAAGCATTCATAACTTTTAGGAGAAACCAATTCTTTGTGGGATACTGATAGGGTATAACATTCAAACTACACTATCAACATGTTGTGAATATTTACTTTTCCCAATTATATCTATGTTTAAATAATTGATGAATCCGAAACGTTACTCGTATATAATTAAAATGCAGAATGAAGATGCATTATTATTTAATATTAAAAAATAAATAAAACCCCAACCATACAACCGTTAACTATCAAACCAATCTTATCAACCAACCACATCTAAACAAAACATGAGAATGCCATTAATTTATTAGATGATATGATGATACATAGATGAAATAAAAGAAAGGAGATGAGGTATGAAGGTGGGTGGCAATAATAATTGCAAATAACATGGAAAGATCCCTCCACCATGCCATGCCTCCTTCCCATTTCCATATATTATCACACATTACCCCATGTGATCATATATGCATATCTCTCTCTCTCTCTCTCTCTAACTATACTTACATCTATACATACAAACATACATTCATGCATTCTATGCGCATACACTGTACTTCCAAGTACATTACATTGCATTACTCTCAAGATATTAGTAAAGCTAGTTTGTATAGATGTTTTGGAATGAAAATCGTGGCCAAATAGATCAAATTGGACTTCAACGTGACGCTTTTAGTGATTAGGCAATATCATTAAAAAGATTTTAAAATATTTTCCAATTTGACACGGTGGACCCCACGGGAGGGAAATGTCGAGCAAAGGGTGGACAGTAATCTGTATTGCCCCAATTTTACTTCAAAAAAGAAATCTTAATTTATTAATTAATCATCCACACCCTAAAACCAAGAGATTTATTACTAATAATTATTGTTTGCCACATTAATTCTTACCGCACTTCCATGCGACTATACTTCGTACATCACACGATGTTCTTCGATTCTCTCACACTCCCATAATTTAATTGGGCTAATGAATCACTGAAACCCATATTAGGTCCATCAATTCAATGAATTTTTTTAAACGTCTTTACATATAAAATGCCTACTCCTTGAGACGCAGTGATAGAAGTATATTATTTATGATCAAGAAATCATCAATTTAATATTTTATTGCAAATATTTAAATATGTAAATTTAAATAAATATATTTACATTTTAAAAAAAACTCATGAGTTTAGAAAATTTAAATTAATTTAGTGGTAAAGCTAACGTGGCAGGAGAAGGTTGGAGGGAGGTGCCCATGCTTGTGGGCGTACCACACTACACAATACACATGGCGATTGTAAGTATAAAAACCTCGAAGAAATGAAAATAAATTATTTACTATTTTTCATGTTTTGATATATATATATATATATATATATGGAGCAGATCCGGTGAGAAAGGACTTAACGTGAGAAAGTAAGAAAGATGTTTGATTTTGTTCAGGATGTTGTTTAATTGTATTCAGGTTGTTGCTTGATTGCAAACAACTGTGTTTTAGTTGTTGCTTGATTATTTTGTAGCATGATTGTGTTTTAGTTGTTGCATGTTTGAATATCAATTATATTTTTTTTAGATTTAATGGACATGATTCATTCTTTTTTCTTACATGGGGATTTTTTTTTACATGATCTCTCCTATATATATATATATATATATATATTTGATTTTTTAATTGTTTGAAGCATTCTTTTTCTTGAGGCAATAAGTCAAAGCCAAAGAAACAGGGGAAACAATGTGAGAATGAAGATGAGTGCGGTGAAGAGTAGTATTTATATATTAGTATACATTAAAATAAATAAAATAAAATCATGATTTATATCATATATGATGTGTGAATGACTGTATATGCTAATGTAATTAATTGATTTGTTTCGGACATTATTTGATCTATATTTAGTTATATCATTATCTCAAAATATGGTTTGACATGACATGGATGCATAAACAGTTGACATAACACAACATTGCAAAAGATAGAGATACATGAATGTATTGGCCTAATAGCTATCCAAAAGTAATATTTATTTTTTTATATTTTATACACTTTTATTACATGAGCAATATATAGAGTTTCAAAACTTATTAAGGGGAGATTGATTCAAGTGTCTAGGAATAACTATAAATTTGAAAATAAAAGGAATGATTATGAGTTTGATCATTACAATAATTGTTTGACTTATAAATTGGATTCAGAACCATTTCCTATTCTAATGTTTTGTTTATTAAGTTTATAGGTTTGGAAATTCATTAAGATAATATTTTATATTAGATAATACAACTAAATATAATCATGAATAATAGTATTATAATTTAAATTAAAATCCTTTTAGTAATACCACTACAAAAAAATCCTGAATTTGCAATGGAATCGTGACGGACCAAAAAATGGGTTGCAATTTTGCGAAGAATTACATTTAACATCGTCATTTACCCGCTAATTTCTATCGCTAACTTTTTGCGACAGAAGAGCAACAAAATTTTCGTCGCAATCCGTCGCAAAATATATATAATATGTATATTTATTAAATTATATAAAAATCGAATATTACATTTGGTCTAGCAATAACGTGCTTTTGCTTAGGGCAGGAGGTCACTAGTTCGACTCCTCTCGCGCGCACGATCTCAATTAGTTGGTTCAGACTGACACAAAAAACCGGCTAAGTAATAAAAATTAAATATTTTATTTTTAAAAAATATTTTGCGACGGAATAGGGACGAAATTTCCCTCGCACGCTTGCGACGGAAGATTTTTGTCGAAAAAAAATTGCGACAATAGAGTACCTTTTAGCGATGGATTTTTCTGTCACAAATGCGTGATTTTTTTTTTGTAGTGTATCAAAATATATTAATAAAATTATATTTGTTGAGGGAGTTTTTTTTTTTCGGATAGAGGCCCTAGGAACTTATATGAAATTAACGTGATGAATCACAAAACATAGCAAGATAAACAATCATATTAAAGACTTAACCGAACCATAATTTTAATTCGAGAATGAAACCAGCTGATATCCGCTGAGGAATCAGTTCGAAGAACTCCTTCCAAGTAAACTACAACGTCAAGAACTCTCGAATTTGAAATTTGCCAATAAATTCTATATAAGAGCTTAGATGCCCGAAAAAATAGGTTTACATGAGGTATTTATAAGCTATATTCGGGCTTGAGCGTTTCCTATTTTTCCGCCAGGTAGCATTTGATATGTTCCTGGTCTTCCGCATGTGTTTCCAGCCATTTTCCCGTAGAGCTCGGGATCATAATTGTAGGGATTTCATGGCGAACCGAACCGCCAAATCCAAATAAGCCGGACCGTTCATGGATGTTGAGAGCAATTAAACAATCCAATAAACCCTAACAAGCTCCTATGAATTAAATGTAGTGGATATCAAGTTAACCTTAACTCCGTAGTGTCAGATCCAATCTTTCAAGTTTGAATTCCAATCCCTTGATTCAACCACGCGATTTAATTAAAACTACGGAAACAGAAATTAGAACCAGATCTAATTTAAGAATTAATCAAATAAAAGGAAAGAAGAGAGAAAATCTGTTCTCTAGATTAGGTCTTCTGATTTGTATCCCAATGCTATTCAATCTTACTACTTGTGAGGATTCCACAGGATTGTAAATGTGAAAGTCGGAGTCAAATTTCTTCTCCTTTCAGACACACTGAAGCCGCCGCCGCCCCCGCCCCCGCCCACTCTCTCTCTCTCTCTCTCCTAGGGTTTCAACTGATTTGAATAGAGACACAAATTGAGATAGAGGACTGTCTATTTATAGACCTAGGGTTACAAACCCTAATGGGCTACTAGGCCGCTTTTCAGCATATTTAATTTGGGCCAGACCTGGAACTTAATGCAAATAATAAAGTGGGCCGAACAATTAATTAATTCTCATGTCCACAATCCAGAACACAATTAATTAATTAATATTAATTCTTTTTCACCACAAAATTAATACTAACTTACCCCTTTATTACCACGTTATGCTGCATTTACTTGAGAATCCCCATATTAAAGGTTATTGGACATTCATTAATTTATTGGAGCTTTTGACAAGCTACCACAATTAATTAATTTCTTATTTCCTGAGCAGTACCACTCAAACCTTATCACTCGTGTTTGAACTTAATCAGCCTGCAGGAATTTAGCACGATGAATGTTATTGAGCTCCTCAGGGAATGTCCCCATCCTATTACTCGGATATGGTTACCTAGCTCCTGTCTCAGGCTGTAATACACGAACTGTTATTACCCAAGATGCGTGTATTGATCGATGCTAAATCTGCATACAAATTATAGCAAAGGGCAAATATATTTATAAAACCCGAAGGTTGTCGAACCCACAGGGATAGTGCACTGAGGGAAAATCATATACTGAATATAGTTTTTGAAACCTTTGTTTGGGTAATTCGAATTTCAGGGTTTTGGGTTTTTCAGAACAATTAATTTAAAGAGATTAAAACAAATATTAAAAAGCACAGATTCTAGGGAAATCTACCAATCTGATCAACATGCAAGAAACAAATATTTAAACCCATAAAAGATAATTTTGGTGGAAAACCTTTTATTGTGGAATTAATTCCTTGGTCGGGCAATTAAATCCCAAATTACTAACTAGTGGTTATCTCCTCTCGGTCTCAAACACACAAAGTTAATCAATTTCATAAAGATCTAGATTTTCCTACGATTGAAATCTTCTTGGTCGGACAGATAATCAAAAGTATTAAATCCTAACTTCTTATTACTAACCTTCACCTCTCGGTCCTTCAATTAATAACTATAACCTACCTCAATCTTCATCTCTCGATCCTTCGATGAGAATAGATTTAAAACAAAACATAGGATTTAAACCAATTAAAGGGTTTGAATAATTGAATCTAAACATGCATCACAGATGGAGAAACCCTAGAACCTGTTAGGGTTCTAGCCTAACATATTGAAAGTAAATATTGCAGGAAAAAGTAGAGATTACATTAAAACTAAATAAAAATTAAAGAGAAATTCTGAAAAACTTAAAGTGAAAACAGAAAATTAAAGTAAAAATTAACAACTGAAAAAAGACCCTTCATTCTGAGCTATTTAAGAGTTTATATAGTAGTAGGGTTGAGGCTTTGGATGGTATATTGGCCCCAAAATTCGTCCCTATCTTGATATGGTATCTTCTCCTTTCAAATCTTCAATTACGTGCGAATTTGGGCTGCAAAAACACGCGTCTCGGCCGAGATAAGTCTTTCCACGGCCTAGATGGATGCTTCTGTCTCGGTCGAGATAGCCTTCATTTAGGTTGAAACAGAGACCCTTTTCGTCACTTCTGACCCTTCTGCACAGTCTCATGGTTTTGGCCATAACTTTTGCATCCGAACTCCGATTGATCCGATTCTAGTTGCATTGGAAAGCTAATTCAAAGATCTTTAAAATGACATGCTCCATTAGCTCAGATTCCATCGGTGGAAGAATTAGTAACTGTTTCTTTGAACATCTGCTGCTTTCGGTACGGGTTCTCCATTGGATTTGGCCTAAAACCTGCGAAATCTTACCATGACAAGCATAATACCCTCTAATATATACTCATGCTCAGTTTATTTAAGAAAACAAGCTAAAATGCATAAAAGAAAAGAAAAACAATGCGATAAGAGAGTAGAAAAACGAGCTTATCAAACCCCCCAAACTTAAACACTTGATTGTCCTCAATCAACAAAAGAAAGAATCAAAAGCTCAAGCAGAAGAGTAGTGCAATGCCTCACAAGATTCATCTCATTCAAACTCGTAAATCTACTAAACATCAGCATTTTTGAAAGAATCTGAAAATCTGTAAACTATGGAAGACTCACATGGGAAGTGTTTCGCTCATTCACTCAAGTGTTTAGGATAATTATGAGATCACACACAAGTCATGCAAATCAAGTTCTACCATAGGCTTGCAAATAATCTCAATCTCCACTGCAAATATGTGCACACAAGTCTAAGATCAGAAAGGACTTTATTCAAGGTTGTAATGTAGGCTTTTTAGTGAAAGGTAGGGAAATATTTGGCCAAGTGACTCAAAATCAAATTCAGTGCGTCCACTTCATCAATCTCAACTCACTATCTATTCATATCTACCAAACTCCTTAAATCTTCAATACAAACCATGACTCTTTTATTTCTTTCTTCTCTTTTTTTTTCCTTTTTCTTTTTCACACATATCCTTTTATGCTCTAAACAATTTTGATTATACATTTGAGCTTATTTGGATTAACAAACACTTAAACACATTTTTTTCTTCTTTCTTTTTCATTTTCTACTTTTTTTTCTAGAGCCCAACCTTATCTTTTGCTTTTACCCTTCTAATAATATCTTATCCTTCTCAAACAAATCCCAACCCACTCTCATAGACAAGAGTTGATTCACCTATTTATTTCCAACTCATAGACAAAGAAAGAAAATATCATAGGCTCAAAAGGGCTGACTAGGGATAACATTTAATTAGGACAGTGTATGGGAAAATAGGCTAAACAAAGATGGCCTAAAATCACTTCCTAAACCTGTGCACACTAGAAGTCTTGAAAAAGAAACAGAGCAAGTTCTAGAGAAACTCAAAATTGCAGACACACTCACAATCGAATTTCAGGCTCAAAAACTCACACTTAGGACAATTTTTCTTCCACAGTAACATCAAATCATCATCTAACTATCATGCCAACGCAAGTCTCGGTATTCACATTCATGGCCATACTCGACCAATATCACGATCAATGCAAACTAAAGTCAATCAATTCTAATCTCGCGTTCTTGTTAGGGTTATCATGCTCAACTTCACAATTCAATTTATTCAAAAAATTTCCCTTGCAGAAATTTTAAATAAAGAAAATAAAAGAGTTTCGAATCCGTTAAATCTTCCTCCCCCCAAACTTATTTGAAAGTCAGAGAGAATAAGTTTGAAAGTCAGATTCCGAATTCGAAATTGCACCTCAATTGTTGGTCTCAGACACCAACTTTTTATCCTTTTTTACTCAAACTCTGACTAGCGTGGATTTTTGTCTGCTAGCACTCCTATCTCGGCCGTGGGGGACTCTGTCTCGGCAGTGATGGAGCCTTCTCGTCGACCTCTGTCTCGGTCAAAGTGTACCACACCTCAGCTCTCTGTCTCGACCGTGGCAGCCTCTGCCTCGGCCGAGACAGACTTCGATTCTATTTATTTATTTATTTATTTTTTTCAAAAGACAAATAAACAAGTAAAAGCAACAAAATAGAAATAACTCAAAAATAATTAAAAGAGACATGAAATATCAAAAACACAATGGGTTACCTCCCATTCAGTGTCTTATTTACCGTCGTGGCTTGACTCAGTATCATCTCACCAAGGCGGTCGAGTCCAGACTCGTCGACCCCTCGAATCGATCATGAAGACTTTCCGGTTCTGAATGACGGTGGTATACTCTGAAGGAGGGAGCTTAATTGCCGATTTCACTGACTCGTTTCCTCGTTCCCATCGGATGGCTTCTTCTTCTACCTCCGGTTTCTCGTCGTCTTCTTCCTCTTCTTCAGCAGTAGTGATCCGGTTGCATTCCCCTTTCCTCTTATTCTTGTCAATGCAGAATGTAATGGACTCTTCATTCCCTCTCAGAGTGATCTCCCCCTCTTGCAGTCAATCAGGACTCCGGCTGTGTCGAGGAACTCTCTTCCCAAAATCATGGGGGTGTTGGCATCTTCTTTCATCTCATGAACTACAAAATCAGCAGGAAATATCAGATGACCCACCCTAATAAGTACATCCTCTACGATACCTTTTGGCTTGGACACAGATCGGTCCGCCATTTGAAGAGTAATCGTGGTGGCTCTCATCTCTCCTATCTCCAACTTCTTGTAGATCGAGAAAGGCATCAGATTGATGCTTGCCCCGGTGTCACACAGCACATTCTGGAACTCTTTGCCTCCGATCTCGATAGGTATCGAGAAGCATCCTGGGTCAGACCTCTTGATCGGGATCTGCTTCTGTAAGAGTAGGCTGCATTCCTCATGGATCTTTACAGTTTCATTTTCCACGAACTGCTTCTTCTCGCTCATCAGCCTCCTTAAGAACTTCATGTATCCCGGTATCTCCCTGAGAGCTTCAACAAGAGGTATGTTAATATTCACTTTTTTAAGATTTTCAACAAAACGAGTGAATTTAGAATCTTACCTTTTCTTTGCAAATCTCTGTGGGAAGGGCATTGGAGTAACCGGCTCATTTCTTCTCTCTTTCTCTTTTTTCTTCTCGCCCTGCTTGGCTTTCTGTTTCGACCGGGATGAGTCGATCCTGGCCGTCCTGCTTTCCATCTGCCCTGGCCATTCTTGGCTTGTCTCGGCCGGGCTGACCTGCTCTGTCCCAGCCAGTTCACACTCCGCCTCGGCCGGCCCGCTTTCCTCTGCCTCGATCGGGATGGGCTCCATCTCGGTCGAAACAGAGAGGTCTTCCACGGGATTTTTCTCCTCTGTCTCACTCAACCCTCCTTCTGGGTTGCTCGGACCTTCATATCTCCTTCCAGATCGAAGCGAGATGGCATTGATTGACTTCTCCCTTGCTGGATTTTTTTCTGTCATGCTCGGAAGTTGCCCCGGCTTGTGCTGATTTCCCAAGGTGGTGGAGATCTGACTCAACTGGGTGTCCATCATTTCCAAATGTTTTGTCATCAGTTGCATGTGAGTGGCCATCCCTTTCACTTCATTCTCCACCTTGCCGAACCTGTTGTCTGAACTCTTTATGAATTTTTCCAGTGTCTCTTCCAGCACAGATTTCTTTCTCTCCACGATCTCACCTCCTGTACCTACATCAAAGCCAGGTGGAGGGTGTTCTGCAGCAGTGGGGTTAGCATAAGAAAAACCAGGGTGAGATCGCCCATGGTTATAGTGATACCCCTGATTACCTCGGTAGTTATTGTGATAACCACCTCCTATATAATTTACCTCCGAATTCACGGTTCCAGATGAACCGCTAGCTCCTCAGTTGATGTAGTCAGCATCCACCGGAACAATCGCCATGCTTGGCTCAGTAGTATTGGTAGCAACCTTTGTAGTCCCCAGCTTCTCAATTTCCTCTCGGAGCTTCTTCACCTCTGCGACCACATCGAATTCTGGCTTGGCTTCCACGGCTTTGACTGGAATCTGTCTCTCAGTAGGCCATTGGTGGCTGTTCAATGCCATGTCTGCTAGAAGCCTCATACTCTCTGCTCCACTCTTCTTCATTAGGATCCCGCCAGCAGATGCATCCACCATCTCCTTCATGTGAGGATTCAGACCCTCATAGAAATGACAAACCTGCATCTCGAGATCGATTCCATGTCCAGGGCAGAGTCGCAGGAGTTTCTTGTACCTCTTCCAGGCTTCATGTAAGGATTCATCATACAGCTGCTTGAATGTAGTGATGGCAGCTTTTCTTTTCAACAGCAGGCTTGGTGGGAAGTAGTTGGTGAGGAATTATGCTCGAAGCTCCTCCCATGTCCCAATTTGGCTTTTATCAAGCCCAACATACCAAGACCTTGCCTCGTCTCTGAGTGAGAATGCGAAGAGTCTCATCCTGATGACATCTTGGGGGACTCCATTTGCTTTATCGTATCGCACACCTCAATGAACAAGTTGAGGTGGGTGTATGGATCTTCAACGGCTCTCCCCCCAAACTGATTCTGTTGTACCATCTGTATTAGCCCTGTGCGCAGCTCAAAGTTGTTGGCATTGATGCCAACCCTGAATCCTGCTTCCTCCTGCTGTGGTAAAAATCAGTCTAGAATAGACCTCTGTGGGACCACCACCTGTCTGTTGTTCAGCTCCACCAGTCTTGTGGCTTGCTCGGCTTGGGTAGCTTCGGCTGCAAGAAGTTGCGCCCTCAATTGCTGCACCTCATTCACAAATTGTTTTTTTTCCTCCGGTGTCATGTTCTGCAGAGGGGCTTCCTGATTTGCTTCCATCTCAAAGTTCAATCTCTTTCCTTTCTTTCTGTTGTTTCTGCAGGCTGCTTCGATCTCTGGTATAAAGGGCCCGAGTGTCTTCCCTTTGTTTCGCGTGTTCATGCACCTGCACAAAGAACGAGGAAAAAATTAGTCTGTCCCGGTCGTGGCAGACGATATCTCGGTCGGGATGGAGAATTCGTCTCGACCATGGTGGGACTCACCTCGACCGAGACAGACACGAGACAAACGCACGCACGCGAAAGAACTGACTCCAAGAACAACGAAAAACAACACTAAACTTAAAAATTAAGAAAATACAACCCAATCCAGAAGTTCTTCAAACAATCCTGTAATGACTCGCCGTCTGACTATCCCCGGCAACGGCGCCAATTTGATCGATGCTAAATCTACATAAAAATTATAGCAAAGGGCAAATACATTTATAGAACCCGAAGGTTGTCGAACCCACATGGATAGTGCACCGAGGGAAAATCATATACTGAATATAGTTTTTGAAACCTTTGTTTGGGTAATTCGAATTTCAGGGTTTTGGGTTTTTCAGAACAATTAATTTAAAGAGATTAAAACAAATATTAAAAAGCACAGATTCTAGGGAAATCTACCAATCTGATCAACATGCAAGAAACAAATATTCAAACCCATAAAAGATAATTTTGGTGGAAAACCTTTTATCGTGGAATTAATTCCTTGGTCGGGCAATTAAATCCTAAATTACTAACTAGTGGTTATCTCCTCTCGGTCTCAAACACACAAAGTTAATAAATTTCATAAAGATCTAGATTTTCCTACGATTGAAATCTTCTTGGTCGGACAGATAATCAAAAGTATTAAATCCTAACTTCCTATTACTAACCTTCACCTCTCGGTCCTTCGATTAATAACTGTAACCTACCTCAATCTTCATCTCTCGATCCTTCGATGAGAATAGATTAAAATCAAAACATAGGATTTAAACAAATTAAAGGGTTTGAATAATTGAATCTAAACATGCATCACAGATGGAGAAACCCTAGAACCTGTTAGGGTTCTAGCCTAACATATTGAAAGTAAATATTGCAGGAAAAAGTAAAGATTGCATTAAAACTAAATAAAAATTAAAGAGGAATTCTGAAAAACTTAAAGTGAAAACAGAAAATTAAAGTAAAAATTAACAACTGAAAAAAAGACCCTTAATTCTGAGCTATTCAAGAGTTTATATAGTAGTAGGGTTGAGGCTTTGGATGGTATATTGGCCCCAAAATTTGTCCCTATCTTGATATGGTATCTTCTCCTTTCAAATCTTCAATTACGTGCGAATTTGGGCTGCAAAAACACGCGTCTCGGCCGAGATAATTCTTGCCACGGCCGAGATGGATGCTTCTATCTCGGCCGAGATAGCCTTCATTTCGGTCGAAACAGAGACCATTTTCGCCACTTCCGACCCTTCTGCGCAGTCTCATGCTTTTGGCCATAACTTTTGCATCCGAACTCCGATTGATCCGATTCCAGTTGCATTGGAAAGATAATTCAAAGATCTTTTAAATGACATGCTCCATTAGCTCAGATTCCATCAGTGGAATAATTAGTGACTGTTTCTTTGAACATCTGCTGCTTTCGGTGTGGGTTCTTTCCGCACGTACATAATATATCTCACTCTGGTCCAATCAATACGCAACCGCACGTACCAGTATATCAAGTAATCAAGACAGATTATTTCTTTCCGACTATGCTACAACCTACACCGACAGACTTATCCTCGTACGTTGTCTTGGCTGTGATAATATTTATATCTCACTAGGTCAAGTGATCATATTGTCTTCTGCATTCTACAACATGCCGTATGATCATCCCTATCAATGAGATAAGAGGATACCGTTGTTACTCGCATGTAAGTTTGTTTAAAAAATAAGAAATACCGTTGAATGTATACTCATCGTAATAAATACTTTCAGTATACAAATCTTAACAATAACTCCCCGCCATTAAGTAGCTTTCCCGACCGTTGGGCAGTTCGCTTAATTCTTCTGTTACATCTACTTTGCTCATTGGACCATTATTTGATTTAATCAAACTCCTTTTGGGCGAGATGCTTTCCCCGTCGAACTGCTTTATTTGGTTTCCTTTGCCAAATCAGTACTCAAACTGTTTTCCTTGGGTCAATCCACTTTAGTTTCTTGCAAAATAATATAGGCCTTGCTTATGGGTTTTTAGCTGGGCCGTTTATCTGGACTAGTAATTGGGCCGTTGAAATCGACATCCAACAATAACCCCTTAGACCTAACAGCATATGCCTTGGATAATCTGATAGGTCGAATAATCGTGCCATTTCAGTAGATAAATTTAATATTTCTAGATGTTGGCTCTTCGAACTCCTCAAACTCGAGAGTTCGGGATATTTAGAATAACTTTGAAAATTGTCTTATCGGCCTGAAAGGTCAATTCTCCTGTAAGCGACCCTTCTTACTCGTGAAATTCCATAAAATTGTAGCAAGTGTCGTAGCTGCAGGCCCGAAACCACAACTCTTTGGTAGGACAGTTCGGGTTCTGTTCGATTTAATTTTAGTCGCCTGGTTAGCGCCTACGAGCCATTTCAACTCTTTTTTAAGGTCTTTTTTAGGTTCATGACCTTAGCATTCGAAAGCAGGATTCGAAGTGTGAGATTTTTACGATAGTACTTAAATAAATTCCACAAAGCAAACTCCTTTTGTTGAAGTCCAAATTTTCGAACTATTTTTTAATTTTGCCTCCGAGAGCGGTGGCATTCACGTAATTATTACGAAGATTGGGGGTAATTGCGGACAGTTAAACGAGCGCGAGTCTTTTAACCGTCATTTTTGGGGATTTGATGGTTACACTTTCCAAGATACACTCTCTCTCTTTTTCTCTTTTCTCTCTAATTTATGTGATTTCCGGCAACCGTTTCTTATGCTTCTTTCGATGACTGGCTTTTGGTCCTCGTGAATGCCAGGTAATTATTTCCTTCATTACCTATTTCTTTTGCTTTTGTTTTCTTCTTTGCCTCTGGGGTTTGGTGGATGGGTAGAGTTAGGGTTCCGGTCAGACATCGGCCGACTAGCTTTGTTCGTCTTCTTCTTTCTCATTTTTTAGGATTTTGCCTCCTAAGAATGTCCTCAAATCATGATTCACAAAACTGCAAGAGCCCCAACTCAGGGGATTTTAACCCTATACCGCCCTTCACTCCTTCTCCCGATAAGGATCACAATGCTGATATTTTCACCGGGTTGGATTGGAGCCTCATCCTCCAGGGACCAGAAAGACCTAAGTCCTCTGGTAAGAGGAAGATAATTGTCGACTCTTCCGAGGAATACTCTTCTTCTTTCGAATCTGAAAATGATAAGACCCTTGTTGAGACACTACGAAGGTTAGAACGTGGTATGGGGGCAGTGGTGAGGCTAGCGGCTCTGGCCGAGAGATAGTGGAAGCGGTCCCAGAGCCCGTGGTGGCCAGTGATTGGGTCCTTAGCTTCAGGTCTTGGGTGAAGTCTCCACGATCACTTAGAAGAAGATGACTGCTCTGGCAGACTCAGTGCCATGTCACAACATTGCATACATCGCCCCTAAGCCACATCGAAGGTGCTTCGATCCACCCATTGGGTTCGTGACTTTCTACACCACGACAATAGAGAACGGGGTCGGGCTCCCCGTCCACCCCTTCTTTTGCGACGTCCTCATTTCCTACAGCATTTCTCTGTTCCAGCTTGCCCCGAACATCTGGTGCCATCTGGTGGGGGTGCTCCTGACATGGATGGACCTCGGACTGGGCCTCCCAACAGTTCGAGAGTGGCACTACATGTACCGGATGAACCAGTGTGCGGACAAACACTACTACTATTTACTCGTTTGGCTTCCAGGAGGTCGTCCTTGGTGAAAAAACCTTCATTGAACTCCTCGAACTGGTGGACCTCCTTCTTCTACCTCAAACTCGATCCGGAGCACCCCGAATTCCTTAGACATGGCTGGGTTCCTATTTGTGGGTTACTGTCCTCTCTTCACCTTTAAATTGTACTGCTCTGATTGCTGATTACTTGTTAATCTATTCATACAAGTCGCGAGCGCACAATACTGACCGATGCCGAGCAGGCCCAAGTTGATCTTGCGTACGACGACAACATCATCGACCGCGAGTGGTCAATGTTGCAGTTCGGCCAAATCGTCACTGCCTATACACTTATTGATCAGTGTAGTCAACTCATCAAACTCCCTGAAAACATGACGCGCTGTAGGGTTCCACCAGAGCAGGTCATTCGAGCTCTTCAAGAGAAGAAGAGAGCCCATGGCGAGTAAGAGGCCAAGAACCGGGAGGAGAATCCTCCTAAGAGGCCTCCGTCCGGGTCTTCGCGGCATCCACCTCCACCATCTCTCCTTCTGTTCAAAACCCCTCCAGAATAGAACAAGGGGGAGTCTTCTCGGCCGACCACCCACTTGGAAACCACTTCGAAGAAGGGGTCCGAGCAGGGTAAGGAAAGGGAGGGCAGGATCTTTGAGCACCGCCACTGCAACCGTTCCTGTGAACAAGATCCTCCCAAGGATCACGTGGAGAATCAGGAGAGGTCACTTGTGCAGGCGATGACTGCTCCTCCCAATACAAGGGTGGACTCATTTTTGGTCCGCTCTCGAAAGCTGCTGCTATACCCCCCGACGTTGGATCTAATATCGGGGTCGATTTTCAACCGACTAGTGCGGTACGAACACCGACAGCTAGAGGTACGTGCTCCTTTACTTTAACTTTTCTTCTTCTATTTTTCTAACTCCTTGGTGGTTTATTCTGTAGAAGACGGTGGAGTCTGACCTTATCCACCGCGAACTTAACGCCTTCGCAGATAAGTGCGCCGAGGAGATCCTCCATCTCTGGAAGGAGGTTGAGACTAGAAAGAAGAAGAATGAGGAGCTGAAGGTAAAGCTGGACGAGGCAGAGGGGAATGCGACTTCTCAAGTTGTCAAGGTGGACTTGGCCCTGGCGGAGGCCAAAGCCTGTAAGGACGAGGCGGACGACTTCAAGAGAAAGTTTGCCCAGTCGACCACTAACATTGTCGTCTTCACCAAGGATCTTCAGAAAATAGGGGATCAGGTCAAGTCCCTAGATGCTCGTTTGTGGACTCTAAAAAAGTCCTACACAATTGAGTTGAAAGGTTCGAAGATCAAGTCGAGCGCCTAAAATTGGGAGAAGGGCTCGACTTTGAGTCCTTGATCCTCTCCCCACATTTTTTCCAAGACATACGAGGTAATTCTCTTCTTATATATATTTCTTGTTTTTGTTTTACATGTACACATATTTCTTTACAATTTTTATCCTTATCGCACTACTTGCCTTTTGCAGACGCACGCTGAACAGGTTGAGAGCAAGATTCGGGCCAGAATCGCTGAGCGGTTCCCGGACCTCGATCTTAGCATCTTGGATGTCTCTCCTGAAGAGCCCCGCCAGGATAAGTTTGAGCAACGGCCCGTAGTCTCCTTCAGCCCACACGAGTGCCCATCTGGGGATCAAAATCAGCAGCAGGACGAGTGATAAGTTCATATTTGTACTCACTTATCCATGTTTTTCTCCATTGTTTAAGATTAATTAGTTTATGTTTTTAGTTAATTTTGTGCATGAGTCTATTATATAGGATGTTATGCTCTTGATGGAGAGTTTTGCAGGTATTTAGGGCTAAAAAGAGGTCAAATGATGAAAAGAGCCGAGCACACAGAGTTGCAGCTTCGATTGACATGCGGGAAGCCGACCAAGTTGGAAGACAAACCAAAATCCTGAAGCAGGACCTCTGTATCGATCAACGTGGTGCATGTCGATCGACACAGAGGTCGGATGTCGATCAGAGGTAAGGAAGAAAAAGGGCTCAACATGCATGCAAGCATGTCGATCGACACGCACGGTGTCGATCGACACAGAGAATAGAAGGGGTTGGATCAAAATGTTGCATGTGTGTCGATCGACACAAAATCTCGAGAATGAATTTTGGCCTGTTTTGGTTACTTTTGTTATTTTAGCTCAATACCTAGTTTAGATGTTTTGGCTCCTCTATAAATAGGGAACTCAATTATGCATGGATTTTTATCATTAGTTAAGCACTTTTACACTTAGAATATTTTACACATTGGAGTTTTTACAAGACATTGAAGGTTCCTCTTCAATTCTTGAGGTGATTAATAATATGTTTCTTTATTTTCAGTCATGTTTTGTGGCTAGAAACCCTTGCAGGTTCATGGTCTTGTGATATTATTTTCTAATGCATGTTTGAATGAAATCAACTCTAAAGCATGGTTTCATTTCCTCAACTTAATTAATTGAATCTAGATTTAAAGAAGGATCGAGAGATGAATTTGGATCTGGGTTTATAGTTATAATTTGAAAGACCGAGAGGTGAACATTGGTAATAGAAAGAGAAAATCAAATATACTTATTTTCTGTCTCAAAAGGAAGAATCATGTGTAGGAATTAATTAGATAATTATTGAGATTGGTTGAATTTGTATTCTTGAGACCGATAGAAGATAGTCACAGTTTAGCAATCTAGGGTTTTATTGTCTGACCAAGGAATTTAATCCATTAAAATCTAATTTATCCCTATTGCCGAGTTGATGAATTTGCATGCTGAAGTTTCGAATATCAGCCTAGGATCTGTATATTTAATTATTGTCTTTTAAAACCTTTTAAGTTTATGAAATTGTTATCTTTCAAATCTAAAACCAAATTCCTTTTTCAATTTCCTCAACTTCTATGATTTGAAAACTATAGCTAGTACTTTGATATCTCGTTGCACAGTCCCTGTGGGACCGACCACCTTCGGGTGTAAAATTTATTTGCTCGTGGTTTCTGTAGCTATCATTGAGCCAAATGTCCAGGGCAGTAGCCCGCAGGTCGATTCTTTGTCCGGCCCGACGCCCATTGTAGACCCTAATGTGCAATATGCATCTTGATCCTCAAATTCCTCTCCAGTTACTTTTGCAATTTTTTATATTTTGTAGCCCAAACAATCTTCATGATTTTGTTTTAGTTGTTGTGAATACTCTTCCTTTTTCTCTTATATATTTATCACTTCGCTGCGTACTGTTTTCCCGTACTTTTGTGTGCATGCGGCTTCTGTTCAATAAAACATGGTCAGAGTGGGCGATGTTGAGGCATCGCCCCTCCGATGCTTAATTCAATAATTATTCATGGAGATTAACATAAAGAAAAATAAGAAACGAGTGAGAGGAAATTATCTGGGGGCTTTGATTTGAGCCATGATAGACCCCTTAACTGCACCTTTTGACTCTCGTATCTGCAAGACAAACAAGAGGTGTTTGGGCGATGCCGTGGCATCACCCCTCCGATGCCCAAGTTAGTAATGGTTCGACACAAATTTTATAAATAAAATGAAGTTAGGGAGAGGGAGCGTGTCTGCAAGATCGAGGAGTTCGATCTCTTTACTTCAAATAATATTTGTTTAAGTGTTTTGCGTTCCAACTATTTGCGATCTCCCTACCATCATAATCTTCGAGGTGGTAGGCTCCTCTTCACGCGATCCTGATCACCTTATAAGGACCTCCCCAGATCGGTGTGAATTTCCCTGCACTCTTGTCTTTGGTATTCTGGAAGACCTTCCGAAGCAGCCAATCCTCTTCCTTAAAAGTTTGTAAGCGTAGCTTTTTGTTATAGAATCTCTCGACTTGCATCATCCGCTAAGCCATATTCAGCAAAGTCTGATCTCTCTGCTCGTCGATCAGCTCTAGATTCTTCATGAGTCTCTCACAGTTGTCTATTTGTTTACATAGCTCGACCCTTGGGCTCCCCGCTCTTACTTCGACCGGAATTACAGCTTCCTCACCATAGGCAAGCGCAAATGGTGTGCTCTTGGTTGTTGTTCGCGGGGTAGTTTGATAAGCCCATAATACTCCTTGGAGTTCGTCGACCCACTTTGACTTGTGACCATCTAGTCGCTTTTTCGTCGAAGTCATTATAGTTTTATTGGTTGATTCGGCCTGCCTGTTTGCTTCTGGATATCTTGGCGTGGAGAATACCAACTTGATGTCGTACTGGTCATAAAACTCTTGCACTCTCGTCCTAGTGAATTGCGTGTCATTATTTGTCCTAATCTCCTTCGACACCCCGAACCTGCATAAGATTTGCATCCACAGAAGCTTAATAACTTCTGGTTCCCAAACATTGCGAAATGCCTCAGCTTCGACCCACTTAGTGAAGTAATCAGTTGTTACGAGCAGGTATTCTTTCTGCCTGGTACCTTTTAGGAGTTTTCCCACTATATCCATCCCCCAGGTCATGAACGGCCAGGCTGGAATAGAAGCGTGAAGCGGCTCCGCGTGGCTTTGTGAGGTGATCTCAAATCTTTGACAAGCCTTGCAGCTCTTTACATATTCTTTCACATCCTTCCTCAAGGTTGGCTAATAGAATCCGGCAGATATGACTTTATGTGCTAGGGTCCGATCCCCTTGGTGACTTCCACGGTCTCCTTCATGTATTTCCATCAAAATAACTTGCACTATGCTCGGAGTTATGTATTTTAGAAGTGGCTCTTCTATCGACCTTCGGTACAGCTGGTCGTTGTAGATAGTATACTTTGTTGCCATCCTTGCCAGTCGAAATGCTTCCGCCCTATCTCCCGGGGCGATACCTTCCTTAATGTACCAAAACATTAGTTCGATCCAGGAACCTTCTTGCCCTATCTCGTGTATCTCCTTCGCTCCTTCCATCACGGTGGGTTCTTCGGCCCATGTTATTGGGATTGGCCTAGCCTTTTTTTTCTTGCTTTGAAGATGCCAAGTTAGCGAGTGCGTCTACTTCAGTGTTCTCCTCCCTGGCTATGTGCTTGATATCGAAGTCCTCGAATTCATCACTAATGGCTCGGGCCAACTCATGGTATTTCAGCAGCCTTAGCTCTTTTACCTGGTACTGGTTGTCTACTTGCAACACCACTAGTTGTGAATTGCATTGAACTTGCAGGCGACGAACACCGAGCTCTCTCGCAAGCTGCATCCCTCTAATTAGGGCTTCGTACTCTGCCTCATTATTTGTTACTTCAAAGTTAAGGTGGATAGCTCGTTTGAACTGCTCCCCCCAGGGACTCCTCAATTTTATGCCATCACTGTTTCCATGCATGTTGCTCGATCCATCAACTTGTAGCACCCATGATTCCTTGGTCTGGTCACCTGCTTCTAGATTCACAATTTCCTTTTCTGATTCTTGCTGGAGATTGACTGAGAACTCCGCTATGAAATCAGTGAGAGCTTGATATTTTATTGTTGTCCTTAGCTCGAATTCGAGTCTGTAGCCTCCGATCTCCACCGTCCACTTTAACAGCCTTCCTGAGAGACAGGGTTTAGAAACTACAGTCCAAAGGGGATAAGAGGTTACCACTTTGATGTGATGCACTTCGAAGTAGGGTCGTAGCTTCCGAGAAGCGACTATTAATGCCAGTGCGAGCTTCTCGAGCGCTGTGTATCTAGTTTTCACATCCAGCTGAGGTTCACTTGCGTAGTGAGCCAAATACTATTTTCCGGCAGACTTTCGAACTAAGACTGCTCCAAGAGTGTGATCTGACACGGATAAATACAATAGCAGAGTCTCTCCCGCTCAGGTTTGGAGAGAAGTGGGGGACTCGCGAGATATTCATTTAACTTCTCCAAGGCCCTTGTGCATTCGTGAGTCCATTCGAACTATTTTCCCTTCCACAACACTTGGAAAAACCCATGGGTCTTGTAAGAATATCTTGATATGAATCTGCTTAGGGCTGAAAGTCTTCCGGTCAGTTTTTGAACTTCTTTCAAATTCTTGGAATGAGCTATCTCCTTGACTGCTTTGATTTGCATTGGGTCCGCTTCTATTCCTCGAATAGTTACCACATAACCAAGGAATTTTCCAGATGCTACTCCGAATGTGCACTTTGCCGGGTTAATTTTCATATTATATTAGTTCAGAATATCGAATGCTTGTTTCAGATGTTGCACGTGGTCTGTGGCCTTTGTTGATTTGACCAGCATGTCGTTGATATAGACCTCCATAGTCTTCCCAATAAGTGGCTCGAATATCTTGTTCACGAGTCACTGGTAAGTTGACCCTACATTCTTTAGCCCGAAGGGGATCATTTTGTAGCAGTGGATCCCTTTATTCGTCATAAATTCAGTCTTCTCCTGGTCGTCCGGGTGCATCATGATCTGATTGTAGCCCAAAAATGCAACCATGAAGCTCAATAGTCCATGTACGACCGTTGCATTGACTATAATATCGATGTGCGGGAGTGGATAGGGATCCTTCAGACATGCCTTGTTCATATCGGTGTAGTCCACGCAAACCCAAATCTTTCCATTTTTCTTTTTTACCACCACGATTTTGGCGAGCCTAGTTGGGTACTTGTTCCCTTACAAAGCCGATATCAAGCAGCTTCTGGATTTCTTTATTGATGGCTTCATTCTTTTCAGCTGTGAACTTCCTTTTGTGGTGCTGCACAGGCTTTTTGCTCGAATTGACCTGCAGTTAATGAGTCATGACTTTTGGGTCTATTCCGACCATGTCCCTATGTGACCATGCAAACGTTGCCCGTTCCCTGGTCAGAAATTCTATTAGCTCCATGCGAACCATGGGATTTAGCCCGCTTTCGGTGCTGATTTTCCTATTAGGTACCACGTGGTCGAGCACAACTTCCTCTGTTTCATTGAACTCCCCTGGTGGCAACAATGACAGGCCGCTCGAGAAATTTTGTCGTGTACATACGGCCTTGAAGCTTGGATAGTAACACTCTTTGGCAGCATTCTATTCTCCTTTGATCGTATGTATCCCCTTCGGAGTAGGGAAGTTCACAACTTGATGGTAGGTAGACGACACAGCCTTGAGCTGGTGGAGCCAGGGTCTCCCTAGCAGGGCATTATAAGCGCTTGGCGCTTCGATCACCATGAATGAGACGTTATGGTGAAGTCCGCAGTAAGTAGGCAGAATCAGCGTCCTGATAGTCATTTGAACTCCTCCATTAAAGCCGATCAACGGGGTCTGGCTTCGCACTATCCTTTCTTCTGGAACCTCCATCTCTTTCAAAGCATGCATGAATAAAATATTGGCTGAAATCCCGATATCGATCGAAATTCGCTTGACAAGGCAGTTTGAGAACTGTAAGGAGATCACTAGTGCATCGTCGTGTGGATGGTCAAGCCCCGACACTTCTTTATCTGTGAATACAATTGGTGCATGCATCGGGTTGCTCCGAGGCGCCATAACTTCTTCGCGGGTTAGCCTTTCTGGCTTTCTTAGCGGCAGATCTAGTGATGTCGTTGATCTCCGATCCTCCAGTGATGTAGTTTATGATACGGGTTGGTGCAGGTGATGTAGGGTTTTCCCGTGAACCGAATCACCAAAACCAATTTGAATCGGATCGATTTATGGATATTGTGCACAATTAAATATACTATAAAACCTAGCACGCTCCTATGAACTTAATTCTCAGATTTGTGGATTGAGGGATTACCGTAACTCCGTAGTGTCTGATCCGATCTTTTGCGTTTGAATTTCCAACTTCAATTCAACCACGCAATTTCGATTTAATCTACGGAAACAGAAATTAGAATACTAATTTCTAGAAATCAAAATTAAAGAAAGAAAAGAAATCTGTTCTCCAGATTAGATCTTCAGATCTGTATCCCGGTGCGTTCAGATCTGCTACTGGTGAGGATTCCACAGATCTGTGCTTTGAGCAGGACCAGAATTCGAAAATTCTCCTCCCTTTCTCTCTAGAAATCGGTGCCCCTCTCTCTCTCTGGGTTTTAATGTTTTTCAACTGTGTTACAACTTATGAGAGAGGGCTGTCTATTTATAGACCTAGGGTTGTAAACCCTAGTAGGCTCCTGGGCTCAATTCAACACACTTTCCTTGGACCAGACCTGTGACCTAATGCAAATAATAAAGTGGGCCTATAAATTAATTAATTCTCATGTCCACAACCTAAAACACAATTAATTAATTAATATTAATTATTTTTCACCTCAGAATTAATACTGACCTACCCCTTTATTACCACGTTATGAGAATGACCTGCATTAATTGAGAATCCCCACATTTAAGGTTACCAGACATTCATTAATTAATTGGAGCTTTTGACAAGCTCTAACTACAATTAATTAATATCTTATTATTCGTGAGTAGTACCACTCAATCCTATTACTCGGATATGGTTACCTAAACCCAGTTTCAGGCGGTACTACACGAACTGCTGTTACCCAAGATGCGGATATACGAGCACGTTACTCAGGCTCTCCACCATGGCAAGTCAAAGCAACAGTCAACCCTTGCAAACCCCCGATCCTTCGTTAGGGTTTAGACTCAATCAATATAACGAGATCTTGTATTTGGTAATGTCAGACAGACGAATACATCTCACTGCGGTCCATCAATACGCCACCTCTGCGTACCAGCACGTCAAGTAACCAAGACAGATTACTTATTTCGACAATGCCGCAACCATCCGGATAGACGTATCCTCATACGCTGTCTCGGCTGTGATCAGGTTTATGTCTCACTAGGTCAAGTGATCATATTGTGTTCTGTGATCTACAACACGCCGTATGATCGTCCCTATCGGTGAGACAAGAGGATACCATTGTTTATACATATAAGATTGCTAATAGATAGGAGAAATAAACCGCTGTATACTCATTATAATAAATGCTTTCACTATACAAAACCCATCAATCTCCCACTTATACTCAAAGCATAACTAAGCTATTACAGAGTATACAGTCCGTCTATCTAGTCTGCTGTCTCTTTAACCACTGTCAGTGGTCGGCATCCACCTCAGACCCAGCTCACGAATATGTCTTTCGTAAACTTTCTGCGGCAAGCTCTTTGTAAATGGATCAGCAAGATTGTCAGCAGTGTCGATCCTCTTAATTTGCACATCGCCCCTTGATACGATTTCACGTATGATATGGTACTTTCTATCTATGTGTTTGCTTGCCCTGTGAGACCGCGGTTCCTTTGAGTTTGCCACTGCACCAGAGTTATCACAATAAATTTTGATGCTCCTCGGCAAACTCGGAATCACACCCAACTCTAAAAGGTAGTTCCTGAGCCATACCCCCTCTTTCGAGGCGTCGGAGGCGGCGACATATCCCGCCTCCATGGTGGAGTCAGCAATGCATTTCTGCTTTGAGCTCCTCCAAGATACAGCTCCACCTCCTAAGGTAAACACATATCCTGAGGTCGATTTCTTCTTATCATGGTTCCCTTGGAAATCCGAGTCTGTATAACCCACAGGGCACAAATCCTATCTTTGATAAACTAGGCAGTAATTCCTAGTTCTTTTCAAGTACTTGAGGATGTGCTTTACAGCAGTCCAGTGCGCCTGTCCAGGGTTAGACTGATATCTTGCTACCATGCCAACGGCATAACAGATATCTGGCCTGGTACACAGCATCACATACATGAGGCTACCCACGGCCGAAGCGTATAGTACAAGACTCATCTCATCTTTCTCCCGTTGTGTCTTAGGACACTGCCCACTAGAAAGATGAATGCCATGTCTGAAAGGCAACAAACCTTTCTTGGAGAGTTGCATGTTGAACCGGGCTATCATAGTATCCACATAGGATGTCTGGGATAAGCTCAACATTCTTCTCTTACGATCTCGTAAGACCTTAATCCCAAGAATGTAGCCAGCTTCTCCCAAATCCTTCATTTGGAACTGTTCGGATAACCAAACCTTGATTTCGAACATCACTCCCTCGTTGATTCCAAATAGAAGTATGTCATCAACGTAAAGTGCAAGGAAGACCACACTCCCACTAACACCAAGTCGGTAAACACAACTTTCATTTTTCAACTGTGCAAATCCATAGAATTTAATCACATCGTTGAAACGTAAGTTCCACGACAAGGACTTCCTAAGCTTCCAGACAAGATGTTCTTCGCCCTTGCATAGGTAACCCTCGGGTTGCTGCATATAGATGTCCCTACCTACTTCAAGGTAACCATTTAGAAAAGCGGTCTTGACATCTATTTGCCAGATCTCGAGGTCCATATGCGCAGCTATGGCAAGGAGTATCCAGATGGATTTGAGCATGGCTACGGGTGAAAAGGTTTCGTCATAGTCAATGCCCTCTTTCTGACTATAACCCTTTGCCACCAGCCTGGCTTTAAAAGTCGTGATCTTTCCATCCGCCCCTTTCTTTCTCTTATATACCCATTTGCACCCTATGGCCCTAAGGCCATCCGGCAAATCAGTTTTCTGGTATACATCCATAGCAGTTATGGATTCAATTTCAGAATCCATGGCGACACACCATTTGGCAACATCCTTGTCCTGCACTGCCTCTTTGTAAGTCAGTGGGTCAGAGTCCTCATGTCCGTCTTCCGGGCTCAAGTCCGAAGACTCACCCACGAACATGTACCTTTCCGGCTGGAAAATAACTCTCCCACTACGACGAGGCATCGATGCCGTTTCAGTAGTAGGTGCAGTAACTTGTGGTCCTGTACCTTGCACTGAAGAATGTGTCTGTGGTGCTGTACCTCTCACAGGTGCACCCACATCTACACGTTCCCCTTCCCTTGGAATTGCATTCTCGTTCTCAATTTCTTGAAGAACGATATCACTCCTTGACTGATTACTCACATACTCGTCCTCCAAGAATCTAGCGTTGGTGCTAACAACGACTCTTTGACTCTCAGGACAGTAAAAGTAACCACCTTTCGTTTGCCTGGGATACCCTATGAACAACATTACTTTTGACCTGCTTTCTAACTTATCAGGTTCCTTCGACAGTACGTGTGCCGGACAGCCCCATACTCTAAACTTGCACAAACTAGGTTTGCGACCAAGGAAGAGCTCAGAAGGCGTCTTAGGAACTGATTTAGAAGGCACCACATTTAGCACGTAAGTTGTTGTCTCCAATGCGTAGCCCCAAAACGAAATTGGTAAGTTTGCATAACTCATCATTGATCTTACCGTCTCTAGAAGAGTCCTATTTCTTCTTTCAGCTACACCGTTTTGCTGGGGAGTACCCGGTGCAGTCCACTGGGATGTAATCCTGTTTTCTGACAAATATTGCAGGAACTCGTTACCGAGGTATTCGCCACCGCGGTCAGATTGCAGTGACTTGATTGTTTTTCCGACCTTCTTTTCTACTTCAGCCTTGAACTCTTTGAATTTCTCAAAGCATTCAGACTTGTAGCGAAGCAGGTAAACGTATCCGTACCTTGAGTAATCGTCAATGAAAGTGACGAAGTACTCCACGAGCCTGCATGGACATCGGTCCACATAAGTCAGAATGAATCAATTCCAACACTTCCTCTGCTCGAGACTGACTAGCCTTGGAAGGCCTAGTTGACATCTTGCCCTCGATGCAGGATTCGCAGACTTGATAAGGTACAGCCCAGACTAAGTCCAATGTACCGTCATCTACAAGTCTTTGTATCCACTTCAAGCTGATGTGACCAAGTCTCAAGTGCCAGAGATATGTAAGATCCTCATCAGAAAAAGTAAGTTTTCTCTTTCTACGATTATCAATTACGGATGAATTACATGCAATACTTGCGGAAGACTTATGATTACAGTTAACAACATAGAGAGAATTATTCAGCATCCCATGACAGATAACACCGTTATTACCAATGATAGGTACACCACTATCAAAAATAACTGAATATCCATCAACATAAATTTTGGAAACTGAAATAAGGTTTCGTCAAAAATCCGGCACGTACAAAACATCTCTCAAAGTTAAAACAGAATTATCAAAGTACAAGGTGAAATCTCCAATGGCAGCTGCACTCACTTGTGTTGCGTTCCTCATTGAGATGGTAACCTCGTCATTCTTCAGCACCCTCCTCGGTGTGAACCCCTGCAAAATGTAACAAACATGATCAGTAGCTCCAGTATTCCCTACCCACGAATGAGTAGAAACCGATGCTAAACATGTTTTTGTTACAAATACAAATAACGTACCTTGTCCCTTGCTTCCGCATGCGCTCTTACTTGAAGTGACACCAACCCTCTTCATTTCATTTGACCTCCTCTTACGTGATCTGCGATCAATCATGTTCTTGCACACAGTATGAACCACATCTTTCAATGTGCCCAAGTTGTGCTCAAGATCTGATAACTCAGACCCCATGAAGGTACGATGGACTGTTCTGCTATGAGATCAGTGAGCAACTCTTTGAAGGAGTACTCACTTTTCTTAGCTACATCCTTCTTAAAGTCATAGAATGAAAGCGGTAAAGAGTTTAGTCTTATATCGATCTTAGCCCGATCAGATATACATCCACCTCTACGTGTGAATCGTTTCATGGTGTTATCCATCATCATCACATGCAGTGTCACCGAACTGCCATCAACCATTCTCTTACAGACAAGGTCTTATACGAGATCACAGTTGATAGTTCGTTCCACTTCACCATACGTGGCCACTAAGTCCATCCAGATCGCAACAGAGCTACAATTGCCCATGTACTTGAGCTTCAGTTCTCTAGACAGGTTATCCGAGATTAACTTGTAAGTAAAATCTTCAGATGCCACCCATCTATCATAGAACTCCTTCTCACGTCTATAGACTTTATGGTAACGTGGGGCAAGTGGAATCATAGTAAGAACAAACATGTGTTGCTTAGTCAGGAGTATATACTCAATGCAGTATCTCCATTCAGGGAAGTTTGGACCAGTCAGAGGATTGAGAGCAAGTAAATGATCGACAGTAGACATAGACATATCTGAAACAATAAAGAATCTTAAATAAGAACATACATGTAGAACTTCGAAAACAAATGCATTGAAAACCTTTTAATAAATCAAATACAAATATTTTCCACTAATTGCCCAAGAGTTCCCTCCGCAAGCTACACTCGTAGACGTTTACGATGTCACCCTCAACCAGAACTGCGGGTTTTAAGCCCCAATCCATTTAATTTCATACCATGTCAGGAAGCTTTTGACACTAGAAATTAATAATTTGTGAGAACCTTAGAGCAAGCCATCTCTCAAGAACAGGGATGCAATTCTTGCATTATATTCTAAGATGCTTCTAAGCTATTAACCACAATTTAACTCCGGCAAAAAGAGACAGTTTAGCATGGCACGAAACCATACCGCAAAGCCCTAAAAGCTTTTGTTATCTATAATTTAAATCAATCCTAGAATAATTGTGAAAGAGATCTACGCAAGCTACACTCGTAGACGTTTACGCAAAACCCTCCCACTATTCACATGATTTAAATTGTTTGTCTAGAAATCCCAACAACCGTACCCATGCACCTCTAGGAACTAGCAAGCTACAATCGTAGACGTTTACTAGAATGAGAGATACACTTACAGCCTAGGACCGCTTTGTGGAGGTCTATTGATTTTAATTAAAAAATCTGATCAGTATTTTTCTTTTAAAAGGTTTCCTATATGCGCACACATAATTTCTTTGTTATTATATTTTCCAAATTTTTGCATGTAATTAAACAAGCCCAAAAATTCCCAAAATATAATCCAACAAAAGAAATTAATCACATAAGCATGCTTGGAAAGCTGTAAATAATAAAAGCGATAAAACATGCTTTTCCTATTATCTACACATGCTTAAATAGCGCACATAATAAATTACATATAATACGAGGACAATTAAGGCAAACAAAAATTCCTCGTAGCCCCTCAAAAATAGAAAAATAAATTTTATCTATTACAATTTGAATTTGAATCTTATTTGGATAAGTCCAAATCTTTTCAAATCTTCAAGGGCCTCCAAATCTTCAACCACCAAATCTTTTGGGATTTAGGCCTTTGTGATCTGATGATTTGCCTTAACCCTAATGCAAACCCTAGGGTAAACACACAGGATTGCACAAACCACCAAAACCACAAGCCATCGCGACGGGACAACAACAGCAGCCGACGAAGACCACCACCGCTGCCAGCCGACCGCTTCCGCACCGCCGCCACGCGCGCACTCGCCCAGCACCCCCGCGCGCGCGCAGCCCGCGCGCCCCGCGCCGCACGCCCGCTGCCTCCTCCTACCGCACGCGATGCATGCCTTCGCACGCCGTTGCCCGCGCCGCCGCGGCCTGCCGCTGCCACCGTTCATCGGCTCCGTCTTCGTTCTTCATCCTTGACCCGTCCAAATACATAATTTTGAAAATTACAGAATCATCTATTCTATTACAATATTCAATTCTACACTAATCACGGATTTTCTCGTGATTTTACAAAATTAATTCAGCCCTACACGGATAAACCACCGCGGGCTGAATTACACGGGTTGCCACAAGGAACAAAAACCATCCAAAAAATAAATAAATTCATACATGCATATTGAATTTAATTATGCACAAAAGAGCCATAAATCAGAAACCTGGCTCTGATACCAATTGTAGGGTTTTTCCGTGAACCAAATCACAAAAACCAATTTGAACTGGATCGATTTATGGATATTGTGCACAATTAAATATACAATAAAATCTAGCATGCTCCTATGAATTTAATTCTCAGATTTGTGGATTGAGGGATTACCGTAACTCCGTAGTGTCTGATCCGATCTTTTACGTTTGAATTTCCAACTTCAATACAACCACGCAATTTCGATTTAATCTGCGGAAACAGAAATTAGAATACTAATTTCTAGAAAATTGAAATTAAAGAATGAAAAGAAATCTGTTCTCCGAATTAGATCTTAATATCTGTATCCCGGTGCGTTCAAATCTGCTACTGGTGAGGATTCCACATATTTGTGCTTAGGGCAGGACCAAAATTCAAAAATTCTCCTTCCTTTCTCTCTAGAAATCGGCGCCCCTCACTCTCTCTCTAGGTTTTAATTTTTTTCAACTGTGTTACAACTTATGAGAGAGAGCTGTCTATTTATAGACCTAGGGTTGTAAACCCTAGTGGGCTCCTGGGCTCAATTCAGCACACTTTCCTTGGGCCAGACCTGGGACCTAATGCAAATAATAAAGTGGGCCTATAAATTAATTGATTCCCATGTCCACAACCCTGGACACAATTAATTGATTAATATTAATTCTTTTTCACCACAGAATTGATACTGACCTACCCCTTTATTACCACATTATGAGAACGAGCTGCATTAATTGAGAATCCCCATATTTAAGGTTACCGGACATCCATTAATTAATTGGAGCTTCTGACAAGTTCTAACTACAATTAATTAATATCTTAGTATTCCTGAGTAGTACCACTCAATCCTTATCACTCGTGCCTGAACTTAATCAGCCTGCAGGACTTTGGCACGATGAATGTTATTGAGCTCCTCAGGGAATGTTCTCATCCTATTACTCGGATATGGTTACCTAAACCCAGTTTCAGGCGGTACTACACGAACTGTTGTTACCCAAGATATGGATATACGAGCACGTTACTCAGGCTCTCCACCATGGCAAGTCAAAGCAACAGTCAACCCGTGAAAACCCCTGAACCTTCGTTAGGGTTTGGATCAATCAATATAACGAGATCTTGTATTCACTGATGTCAGACAGACGAATACATCTCTCTGCGGTCCATCAATACGTCACCTCTGCGTACAAGTACGTCAAGTAACCAAGACATATTACTTATTCCGACAATGCCGCAGCCATCCGGACAGGCGTATCCTCATATGTTGTCTCGACTGTGATCAGGTTTATGTCTCACTAGGTCAAGTGATCATACTGTCTTCTGCGATCTACAACACGCCGTATGATCGTCCCTATTAGTGAGACAAGAGGATACCATTGTTCATACATGTAAGATTGTTAACAGATAGGAGAAATAAACCGTTGTATACTCATTATAATAAATGCTTTCAGTATACAAAACCCATCAGGTGACTTGTCGGCTAGTCCCATACTTCCCCGCGGTTGTTCGGGCTGCTTGTCCTGGCTCCACATCCACTCTTCCCTTATCTGTCGAGAATTCGACTTGCAGCCCCTTCTTGAGGAGCTCGATTACCTCTAGTTGCAGTTCTCGGCAGTCTGCAGTAGTGTGCCCATAGTCATTGTGAAAATCACAGATATCTCTCATGGAAGGATTGGTTCTCATCTTCTGCGGCCATTTCACCTTTTCTGACATCTGGCAGAGTACGTTATAGACTAGGTTCGCTGGTTTGATCGAGAGAGTATTTTCGGGCACATAAAAACTCAAGTTGTTGACCTGTGGCGGTTTGCTGGTTGGTGGCCTGCTGTACGGGTGTGTCCGGGATGGGCGCCTGTCGCGTGGTTCACGCTGCTAGTTTTCTCTACTCGTCGATCGTCCGCCACTTCGGTGTGCCTTTATGTAAGGCTCATCTTCTTCCCACTTTATCAATGCCCGCACCCGATTGAGGGCGTCATCAATTGTTTGGCAGGGGTTAATGATAGCTTGTAGTAAAGATCTGAATCCACATCCAAACCCTTCGTAAAGGCCCGCACCGCAGTGCTGTTTGGACAATTCGACACGGCCACCAGCTCCTTGTTGAATCTTGATAGGTACGTCCTTAGGGGTTCGCCTGACCTATTAATTATTGTATACAAATCATTGGGGTGCATGTCGAGCCTCCGGCTGCTCGAATACTGCCGGAGGAACAATTGGTGAAGCTCAGCAAATGTAGAGATGGAGCTCCTTGGCAGATTGATGAATGATCACTACAAAACTCGCAGATAAATTGCAAACACAGTGGCAAATAAATTTATAAAATACCCAAAGGTAGTCGAACTCAGAGGAATTGTGCAACGAAATATCCCATATACTAACTATAGTTTTAAGATTTGTTGTTTGAGTAGACAGAAAATTGGATTTAGTTTTGGACTTTAAAGATAACAATGCAGGAATTTAAAGGGTTTTAAAAGCAAATTAAAGAAGTACAGATTCTAGGGCAAATAATCAATTAGAATACATGCCAAATCAATCAACTCTACAATGGTGGAAAATCAAATAAAATATTAAATTTTTTTGGTTGGGCAATTTTAACATAGGTTACTATCATGTGACTGTATATGCTTGGTTGGCCTCAATAACACAACAATAATCAACATCAATAAACATAAATTGAATCCCTACAATTGACTATTCTTCCTTTTGAGACAGAAAACCAATTATATTCAATTTCTCTTCCTATTATTAAACTTCTCCTCTCGGTCTTTCGATTAACAATTATGAACATAGAATCAAATTCATCTCTCGATCCATCTTCAATTCTAAGTTCTATTAATTAAATCAGGAATTGAAACCATGCAATTTTGAGTTGATTAATCTAACATGCAAACATGATTAATTACACATAGCCCTAGAACCCGCTAGGGTTTCTAGTCACTCATGATGAATAGAAATCCATGAAATATATTATTAAATTACATACGGGTTTAAAATTTTCGCCACAGTCAACTTCAAATTAACTCAATCAGCATGCAAGTGTAAGTTTCAAATAAATCCTATCATGCGGTATTCTACTTTCATAGGCAATTAACCACAATCACAATCAATCCAAACTCAACCACCAATCAATTCTATCTCACATTCTCATTCAAGTTGTATCAATCTAAAAAACTTTCTCACAAAATAGCACAAATTAAAAAACTAAGCAAAAATTTAAATGCATAAAGCGGAATAAATAAAAGATAGAGCGTTCAATCTGCTGTCTACATCCCCCCAAACTTATTTCGAACTTAGAGAGTAGAAAAAGTTTGAAAATCAGACAAGATAGAGAACAGTACCTGGTAGTTGATCTCAGACATCAACTTTTTATCCTGGAACCTTCAGAAATCGCGCGGGGTGAGATTTTTGCTGCTATCACTCTGAGTCGACTGACGTAGACTCTACGTCGGTCAACGTGGAGCCTTCTCATCAACCCCCATGTTGGGTCGAAGTGCTTCACGTAGACTACCTATGTCGACCAACGCCAGGCCTGCGTGGGTCGAAACAGACACTGTTCCTCGAATTTTTATTTTTTATTTTTTCAAACACCAACATAAATAAACAAATTTGAAAACAAGGATAAAAGTTGAAAACAAATTGCAAAAACAAAAATAATAAGGAATTTGAAAAGAAAGCAAGTAAACATTGGATTACCTCCCAACAAGTGCTTGATTTAACGTCACATCTTGACGATACCTCAGGTCACCATGCCCACAGAGTCGGGTCCAAACTCTTCGTCTTTTTACATCCACCATGTAGACTTTGCGGTCTTGAATGTCAGTAGTGAGCTCGGAAAGGGATGGCTTAGTTGACAATTTCACCAACCCATTTCCTCGCTCCCATTCAATGACAGCTTTCTCCTCATTTTCTTCCTCGGTATCCTCCATTTCATCTTTAGAATCTTCAACTAATGTGATTCGGTTGCACTCCAACTGCTGCTGACTTTTCTCGATCACGAAGGTGATCTTTTCATTATTGGCACAAAGGGTGATTTATCCTCCTCGGCAGTTGATCAATGCAACACTGGTGTCCAAAAAATTCTTGTCCGAAGATCAAAGGTATATTGCAGTCTTCCTTTATATCAAGCACTACAAAATCTACGGGAAAGATTAGATTACCCACACAAATGAGAACATCCTTGAGTATACCTTTAGGGCGAGACGTCTATCGGTCTACCATTTGCATAGTAATTGTAGTCGACATCAGTTCTCCAATGTTGAGGCGCTTGAAGATGGAATAAGGTATATTATTGATGCTGGCACCAGTGTCGCACAACACCATTTGGAAATGTATCCCCCCTATCTCGACTGAAATCGAGAAACTACCTGGATCACTCCTCTTGATAGGCACTTGCTTTTGAAGTAGCAAGCTGCACTACTCATGTAACTTCACAATTGAGTTCTCCACGAACTGCTTCTTCCCGCTCATCAGCTTCCGGAGGTACTTCATGTAACCCAGGATCTCCCTCAAAGCTTCAATAAGGGGTATGTTGATACTCACGTTCTTTAGATTCTCCACAAACAATGAAAATTTGGAGTCCTCCTTCTGTTTGGCAAATCTTTGAGGGAAAGGCAACGGAGGAATAGGATCTTCTTTTGCAGTCGAAGAATTGCCCTGAACAGCCTTCGTGTCGACCGACTTGAATGAATCTCAGTCGACTTGCTTGGGCTCCGCATCAACCGACAGGAAGGTGTGTTGGTCGATGTGACTGCATCGCCTGTCTTCTCCACATCGCTCGAACTGTCTGCATCGACCGATGTGGGATGTGCGTCGGTCGAAACAAAGGCATCCAATGCGGGATTTTCCTCTTCTTCTCCCCCAAACTTGTCCAAAATCATCCCGGGACCTTTGTAGCTCGTGTCGGACCTCAAAATAACTGCCTTGTACCCCTTCTGATTCTTCGGATTCACCTTAGTAGTCCCCAAAAGTTGTCCTTGCTTGTGCTGGACTCCGATGGTGCTAGCAATCTGGCTGACTTGAGTTTCAATCATCTGAACATGTTTGCCAACTTGATCAATCTTTGTGTGAACTCTAGCCACTTCTTGCTCTATCTTCCCAACTCGATAATCTGAGGCCTTGATGAATTTAGCCAACACCTCATCTAAGCTCTCCTTCTTCTCGGTGATTTCTCCATCCTGCACATCAAAACCAGGTGGGGCAAATTCTCCACCCGCTGGATTAGCATAAGAGAAGCCGGCATGCTGCTTTGGATGGTAATGTTGATAGCCTCCACCTCGTTGTTGATTCTGATAGCCTCCTCGGTTCATAAAATTCACATTGGGAATGGGTTCAATCTGTGCAGCAGAAACAACATAAACATTTGAAGTTAGTTTCTCCATCTCCACCTTGAGCTTTTCAATCTCCTTTTTTAGGGTTTCATCAGGTTCTTTCTTCTCAATCGCCTTTACTTGGGGCCTCCTTGGATTTGACCACTTCTTAGTTTGCATGACCATCTTCTTGAAGAGCTAGAGGGCTTTCTCAGGAGACTTGCTCATCAAAGAACCTCCAGTTGCGTTATCCACGGAGAGTCTTTTCGTTCATCTCCCAATAGAAGATGTGTGCCTGCTCTTTAGTATCGACTCAATGTCCGGGGCAGATCCTCAACAAATCATTGAATCTTCTCCAGGCATCGAACAAGGACTCATCAATATTCTGATGGAACTGCAGAATTTCCATCTTCTTTTGGATGATCACAGACGGCGGGAAGTAGGCAGAGAGAAACTATGCTCGGAGATCAACCCAAGTCCTGATGCTGCTACAGTCCAGAGCCGTAAAACACGTCTGGGCCTGATCCCGAAGTGAGAAGGGGAACAAGCATAGACTGATCACGTCCTGAGTAACTCCATTTTGCTTGACAATCTCACACACCTCCACAAACATCCTAAGGTGCGTGTATGGATCCACTACAGCTCGGCCACCTAATTGGTTCTGCTGAACCATCTAAATGAGACCGATTTTGAGTTCAAAGTTATTGGCATTGATACCAATAACAAATCCCTCATTACCGGGCTGCAGTATGTACCTCCTCGCAATGGCATTGGGATCCTCATCCTCAGAGTCCTCTCTGAGCCTTCTTTCTCTTTCTTACTCTATTTGTATCATTGTAGCCTCTGCTCTTTCAGCCTCTCTTTCCATCATCAGCTGCTTGACTAACTCCTGCATCTGATTCATCTCTTGGACCAGCAGTAGGGCACTCCCTATTGAAATTCGGGTGTCCGGGTCATACAGAGGTGGCATCTCATGATCATCTTCCTCATTCCGGTTGTGCGGTGGATCCATCAAAGTGTTTTTGTTGTTTTCCTTCTTGTTATGCCTCCTCCTGATTGTTGCTTCAGTTTCTAGATCGAAGTCTTCGAGTGGTTTCCCTTGGGCCCTCGTGTTCATGCAATACCTGAGAAAACAAACAAAATAGAAAAAAAAATTAGTCTGCATCGACCGACGCGGGATGTGTGTCGACCGACGCGGCACGTGCGTCGGTCGAAACTGAACACAAAATCACACACCAAACACATGCACATGTACATAATTTAAATAAAATAAAAATAAAAACTCAATCCAATTAATCTTTAAACAAATTAGAAACAAGATACTCCCTCCGTCCCATAACAATTGTCTTGTTTGGAAATGACACAGATACCAATGCGAGTAGAGATAGAGGAAATTAGTATTTTATTAGTGAGTGTGTATAAACTTTCTATTTTAGGAAAGAAGACAATTGTTTGGGACAGACGAAAAAGAAAAACAAGACAATTGTTTTGGGACGGAGGGAGTAAAATCTAACAATTCCCCGGCAATTGCGCCAATTTGATCACTGCAAAACTCGCAGATTAATTGCAAACACAGTGGTAAATAAATTTAGAAATACCCAAACATAGTCGAACCTAGATGAATTGTGCAACAAAAATATCCCATATACTAGCTAAAGTTTTAAGATTTATTGTTTGAGTAGACAGAAAATTGGATTTTCTTTTGGAATTTAAACATAACAATGCAGGAATTTAAAGGGTTTTAAAAGCAAATTAAAGAAGTACAGATTCTAGGGCAAATAATCAATCAGAATACATGCCAAATCTATCAACTCTACAATGGTGGGAAATCAAATAAAATATTAAAATTCCTTGGTTGGGCAATTTTAACCTAGGTTACTATCATGTGACTGTATATGCTTGGTTGACCTCAAGAACACAATAATAATCAACCGCAATAAACATAAATTGAATCCCTACAATTGACTATTCTTCCTTTTGAGATAGAAAACCAATTATATTCAATTCCTCTTCCTATTATTAAACTTCTCCTCTCGGTCTTTCGATTAACAATTATGAACATAGAATCAAATTCATCTCTCGATTCATCTTCAATTCTAAGTTCTATCAATTAAATCATGAATTAAAACCATGCAATTTTGAGTTGATTAATCTAACATGCAAACATGATTAATTACACATAGCCCTAGAACCCGCTAGGGTTTCTAGCCACTCATGATGAATAGAAATCCATGAAACATATTATTAAATTACATAATGTAACTTACAATAAGGGTAGATGTAATGGGAAGTTTTTTCCTAGGTTCAAACCCAGGTTTGTGGGTTTATACCACTACATAGCTTTGAGTTTTATGACAAAGCAAAAGCTGGGTTTGAAATTTGAAGCTGGGTTTTATAATTCATGGTGGGGCCACACATTAAAAAGTTGTCTCCACTTTTTTTTTTAATATAATAGGCATGTATATATATATATACATATATATTATTATTATTATAAAAATTACATAATAAATATAATTTATGTACATTAGTGTATATTTAAATAAAATATTATAATTTGTTTTTATCTTGTTTTTATTATTAATTTTCATAATTATTTTGGTGAATGTACATTCAACTTCGGCCACCACTTCCAATTTTTTTTATTTTAAGTTTGATCATCCATTTTTTTATATATAGCATTATAATATAATATATATAATATTTTCATTTACTTACTTACTTTAATATATATAATATTTTTATTATTTTTTTTAGTTTATAGAATTGATAATTTTAATAAGAAATTATGGTAATGAAATAGGCCGTAACTTAAAATACAAATATTATAAATTAAAATCAAACATACAATGCATAATTAAAAATACAAAGATTTATAAATTAAAAACAAACACACAATACATAATTAAAGCACACAAAGAAAAAAATACATTAAAATAACAAGACAATGATAAAATAATTAAGCGTCTAAAATTTATATTGTCTAAATTTGTATTGTTTAAATTTATAAATTTTCATAATTTTCGTAAATTAGAAATTATAAAATTTATTATGTAATTTCATACTATAAATTAATATAATAAATAAACAATATAGATAGATAAAAATAATATAGATTGATAAAAATAATATTTTATTTGTGAGTGGATTTGTGTGGGACCGTGTTAAAGTTGATGTTGTAGGTTTATTGTTAGAGTGATATGTTTGAAAAAGTTGGTAGGTTTTAACTTTTGATGTGGCGCTGATGTGGCGTAATAAAAGTTGGAGTGGTGGGTTTATTGTTACTACCACCCTAAAAAGTAAAGCTAAATCCTCTCCAAAATAATTAAAATTTCAAAAACTCCAACACTCCAAGAGAAGAACTCTAGAGAAGACTAAGGGGAGACCCTCAAAACTCGAGCAAAACAAGTATTTATAGAGGTAGAGGTATATAAATTGGGATCTAGGGCCAAAAATATGATTTAACCATAAAAATCTCGATTTTTCCTTTTTCTGGGCCTGTGTCGGTCGACACGAAGCTTGCGTCGGTCAATGCGGATCCTCTTGCATCAGCCGGCGTGGCCTTCAAATCGGTCAAGATAGAGACCTTTTTCCCCCTTCCGATCCTTCTGCTCAGTCTCACAGTTTTGGCCATAACTTTTGCTCCCGAACTCCGATTGACCCGATTCCAGTTGCATTGGAAAGCTTACTCCAATATCTTGTCATTTCCATGCTCCATTAGCTCAGATTCTAACTGTGGAAGAAGTCGTGACTGTTTCTTTGAACCTCAGCTGCTTTCGGTACGGGTTTATATTGAATTCGGCCTAAAACCTGTAAAAACACACTATGGCAAACATAATACCCATAAACTTGACTCATGCTCAAAATATACAAATAAACTCAATAAAACTAAATAAAACACTTGAAAACAATAGAGATAAGTGAGTCAAAATCCGAGCTTATCAATGAACCACTGAAGTGCAAGTCCGGTGAGGCTTGAGCCGAAGCTTTTGCACATGCAAGCCTCCCATTGTGCACTTGGGATTGCCAGTGCGAACATCTTCTGCTTGTATATAGCCACGTGGTTCTCCGGATCACGTGTTCCGTTGTAGAGTGTAAAATTGGGCGGAGTAAATCGATCTGGTAGCTCAGCCTCCGCGATCTCTGGTGTGAATGGAGATTCTGCATAACTTTCTCTCGGGATTGTCCTCTCTGGTGGTGGAAAATCGGGGACTCTATCGATGAGAAACTCGAAGTAGCCAAACTGTTGCTCAAATCCACGCTCTATATATCTGGGCCTGCTTAGAGTTATCCACCGGATTAGGCTCCACCGTCTGGTCCGTTCGTGTTGGCGGGTTATCCACTGGAGTTCAAGAGGTTGCGCGCCTAGATCCGGGTCCACCTGCCTTGTTAAATTGTGCCTGCAGGTCCCTCGTCGTAGTTTGGGGTTCTCTACTGGCACTTCCTGGTTCCTCGATGATCGGCCGCGTATTGATCTGATGTTGCAACCGTTGATTCTCTTGATCAAGGAGTTCGTGCATCTGTGTCATCTCCTTCATTTGTCCCCCTATTCTCTCCATCATGTTGCGTGCTGTCTGGATCTAGCTGACCATTTGGGCTACATATGGCTCTTGCAAAATAGAGGTTGGTGGTGGAAAAAACACCAGTTCGGCGAGTGGCGTGATGTTGCCGGTGGTCATCTACTGTTTCGTGCCAGCCCGGCGGCTAGGTCGTCCCGCGTCCTATTGCTGGAGGACATCCTTGTCCAATTCCTGCAGGAGCTCCCCGTCCTACATTCGGGTTGTCTCCCCTGCCTGTCCCCGTCGGCGGGGCGGTTCCTTCTTTGTCAACCTCAATGGTGTTGGTGTTGTTTCCATCGTCAGCCATATTCTGCAATGAAAGTTAGCACAATTTTGTTCCCAGAGCCCCACGAGGGGCGCCAAATTTTTTAGGGTGTTTTTTTGTCAGATAGAGGCCCTGGTAACTTATATGAAATAAACGTGATGAATCACAGAAAATAGCTAGATAAACAGTCGTATTAAGGACCTAACCAAACCGTTATTTTAATTCGAGAATGAAACCAGCTGATATCCGCTGAGGAAATAGTTTGTAGAACTCCTTCCAAGTAAACTACAACGTCAAGAACTCTCGAAATTGAAATTTGCCAATAAATTCTATATAAGCTATATTCGGGCTCGAGCGTTTCCTATTTTTTCGTCAGGTAGCATTTAATATGTTCCTGGACTTCCGCATGCATTTTCAATCGTTTACCCGGAGAGCTCGCGATCATAACTCCCTGCCATTAAGTAGCTTTCCCGACCGTTGGGCAGTTCGCTTAATTCTTCCGTTACATCTGCTTCGCTCGTCAGACTATTCTTTAATTTAATCGAACTCCTTTTGAGCGAGCTGCTTACCCCGTTGAACTGCTTTATTTGGTTTCCTTTGCCAGATCAGTACTTGAATTGTTTTCCTTGGGTCGATCCACTTCAGTTTCCTGCAAAATAATATAGGTCTTATGAGATTTTAGTTGGACCATTTATCTGGACTAGTAATTGGGTTGTTGAAATCGACCCCAATAATATTAGTAAAATATATTTTAAAATCATTTTAAATATATTAATTTTTTATTTTTAAGTTTAACTTTTTATGTTGAGTAATATTTTATAGTTTTAAAATTATTATAATATTTAGAATATTATAAGAAGATTTTTTTAATAAATATGACCATTATAAAAAACATTGGATGATTTAAGAATTAATAAAATACATAAAAAATCAAGAATAAATCATAATTTTTTATGATATAAGAAGATAATCTAGAAAATTGAATTTGGGAATGAGAATGAAATTCATTAAGTTAAAGGGATATCATGATTCTCAAATATTAAGGAATTATTCATATTCTCTCATTTCCATATCTTTAACCAAACAAGTGGATTTCAAAATTATTATATCTTCTAATTCGGAAATCCACCAATCAAACATCCCTAAATATGCATGCCTTCGAGACGAGTAATAAGGTACAATTATAAGAACTCACCCAATCTTTTAACTAATCTCAATACAAAAACTCAGCGATGTATGTATGATAGTGCGTTTTCTTTATTTCAATAGAAAGTAAATACAATTATGTTTCCTTAATTTTTTAAAACTAGAGTGCAACATTAGCAAACAATCAGTTTCAAGTTATCCTTAATTATGGCCCCCAAAAACAAAACTATCATCCCTTTTACAATAATCTCGAACGCTCGAGAAAAAACTCAAAAAGGAGAGATTTTTAAAAGGTAAGAAAAATCATGAAGGGCTATTTTTTATGAGTCACCATATTATGTAGACAGAAATAATATATTTGTACACTAGTGAATAAATTGGATGAATGTATAGCATATCCAACAATCTAGAAGTGCATATTGAATAGTATAAGATGATGCAATTTATGGTGGTAGAAATGAATGGCAGCATTTATGATGAAAATGTTCCTTGTATTTGGTTGAGATGAAGAGCCCCCGCCATGTGCAAATTCCCACACTTTCAAGAAATACGCCCACCGCCCCCATGCCTGCACCCATTCCCATATTATTTCTTTGTTTGAAGTTAAACCTAGCTCCCAAAAATATCCATCATCTTTACTTTCCCAACAAGCAAATCATTCTTCTTTAACTCTTTTTTTTCATCTTTCATGAACATGTGTTAATATGACTTACGAGAGATAAATCGAGCAAAATTAATTATCTGGACGATGTAGTAAAGAAAAATGACGTAAGTTTAGAATCAAAATCTAGGAACAAAAATATGCATTGCGAGTTCTACAATTGAGTTGTGATTGACCAACTTCTTCTCCCTCCACTTGTGTTTCAAAAATTCAAAATATCTAAAAGAAAAACATGAGTGAAATTAGAAAAATTGGGGGGTTATGACTTTTAACACTAAAAAAAAAAAATTAGCTGCTGAGGGTGGGGACCAGTCTCCGTGCACTACTACTGCATCATGTGCCTCATATCGTGGCCGTTAATGCTACTCCGGTGATGAATCAGGAACTCATCACAGCCGTTGAAAACCGAGGCGTGGTTCATCATGTGATGCCTCTGCACATCCTTCTGCCGCCGGAGCTCCATCACCTTACGGTGAGAGTTTGAGTGCTTGGCGGAAACGAAAGTCGGGCTGGCGGCGGGCCGGTATTCCGGCACGAGCCGGCCAGACTTGTACCGGACCCCACACGCGTTGCACAGGGTTTTCGGGCCCATTGGGCCGGTTCTCCACTGCGGTGTCTTTTCGGATGCGCAGTGGAGGCATTTCCGACCCGGGGTCTCCGTCGCCTCCCTCTTCTTCAACGCTGCTGCTGCTGCCTTCTCCGCCGACGGGGCCACGAGGAGGAGGCGGGAGGACCAGTCGCACGGCGGTGCGCGTGACCGCTTGCTGCGTGCTTTCCCTGGGACGGAAACGTCGGATGGAAAGACCGACGGTGGCGGCGAGTAGATGGCGATGGCGGAGGAAGAGGTGGCGGCGGCGGCGGCGTTGGAGGTGGGGATGAAGCGGAGGTCGTCGGTGGAGAATGATTCTTCCACGAAATTAGACAGCCATTCCAACTCCGCTAAATCATCATACTGTTGATGAGGGAGGGGTGAAATCAGTTAGTTAAATTTGCTTAATTTTCTAAATTGCAACTGTGAAATTGTCGTAATTATTTCTTAACTGTAAATTTAGAATACAGCACTTAATTAATATTAATATTAATTCATTGAATTAACTACGATTAACAAAGCAAAATTGCCATGAAAAAACAGCGGTAAAAATTTAGGTTTCTTCAATTAATAATGCTGAAACCCGACTGTCGGCGAGTTAAAAAGAAAGGAAATGCAATACAATACTGGCGCACACGTCTCAAGGAATTCCATGCAGAAATAAAGCAACCAAAAAAAGAAGGTAAAAACAAAAATGAATTTCATATCAAAAAAAGGAAAAGGAGAAAATTACCGGAACGCAGAGTTCGTTGCCGGAGAATTGAGACTCGTTAAAGCTGCGGCAGCTAATATTACCATTGAACTGGCCGTCTCCGCCGCCAGAAACGGAGGAATTACAGCTATCGACCGCCGTAACAGTGGAGGAATCACCTGAATTTCCCGGCAAGCTGTCGAAAAAGGCGTCGGTCATTGTCTCATCCTCCTTGGAGAAATCGAGCAAATCATCCACCGTAAAATGAATGCCGTTATTAATATTGCTGTTGAAATTCCCATTATCCATAGACGAAAATCCAGCACAATCAGCGGCGAAATGCTCCATTGATTAAGGTTTTTCACAATTTATGTGTGGGAAAAGCAGAGTAACGGTAGTGAGAGGAAAAGGAGGGAGGGAGAGATATAGATGTTGGATAGATAGAGAGAGAGAGTGAGAAATTTGCTTTTCAAATGAAGTCTGTGTTGAAAGTGAAGGGGAGAAGTGGTGGGTTTTTTATCAGTGAAAGTATGGGCACAATTGGAAATAAATGCAAATACAGGGATCAAATTTCATATTCTGCTATCTCTTTATATTCTCATTTTGTCAATTAATTGATAAATGATGCATTATTTGTCACTTAACTTACTACTTCTGTAAAGTCCGTTGCTTCTCTCTTTCCTTTTTTGAAATTTCACGGGAAAACACGAAAATTTATCCAAAAAAAAAAATTAATTCTTTATTTTATGTAAACTTTTATCAATTAGTAAATTTTATCTAAAATAATTTTCTTTCACGAAAATTTTGTCCAAAGCAAAATTTATCCAAAAAAATTTTATTTTTTGAAATTTTATCTAAATTTTTATCTCTTAGGAGATTTTATTTAAAATAATTTCCTTTTTGAAGAATTTTATCCAAAGTTTTATCTGTTACGAAATTTTATCCAAATGAATTTTATATTTGAAAATTTTATCCAACTGACGGTAATTTTTTATGATAAATTACCATTAAATTCCGTGTAGTGTCACACTAATCAATAATTCACATGGACACTACGTAAAATTTAATGAATGATTTATCGTAAAAAAAATTATTTTCAATTGAATTAGATAAATCTCCAAATAGGATATTCTTTTGAATAAAATCCATGGATAAATAAAACTTTGAATAAAATTATTTGAAGTGAATTTTTTTTTGGATAAAATCTAGTATTTTCCCTATATTTTACTTAATACATATATTTACTCTTTTTATTTCACATTTTCCTCTATCAATTACGCTTTAAACTCTAACCCCGAATCTAATCGAAGAATTATAAATGCACTAACAAAAGCAAAGAAAAGGGTGTAATTTTTTAAACTATGAATCGATATATTATTTTTATTTTTATTCAAACAATACATTTGATGTGAGGCATGTGAGTTATTCATATATAAATTCATAATCAATTAATCATAAATAAATTATTTTAACCATTACATTTGGAATTGGAGCAAGAAGGAGAACCTATAATTATAAAGCACATTGCATCACATGAAAAGCCACAAACTCCCACTGACTTTGCTGTGCCTGATAAGAGGAGTCCAAAATCTTTTTATTTATTTATTTTTCTTTATTTGGAAATACCTTTTTATAAAAAAGTGTCAGCATTGGGATTCTCATTTTCAGAAGCCTATGATAACTGAGCAAACATTAACATTTTTTCATAATTAAACACAATGGAGTATATATAAAATATGTTAATGAGGCCAAGTCGCCAAGAGTTATTAATACTCCCTTGTCCTATAATATTATGTAAAAAGATTGTTTAAGAAATAATATATTAAATAAATTCTTAATATTAATTTATTCAATAAAAATATTAAAAATAACTAATTTATTTTTTTATGAATTTTTATGTTTTCAAAGCACTTTTTATATATTACTCCCTCGGTCCTGCCCGAATTGCTACACTTACCAAATAGCTACATTATTAAAAATGACGATTTTTTCACACTCAACAATAAAATATTAATTTTAATTACACTCACATCCTTAATTTTCGTGCCGAAAAGAAATGTATCAATTAGCACAGAACGGAGGGAGTGTTACTCTAGATATTCTAGTTTTCCTATTTTTAAAATACTTTAGTATTTTTTTTTGTAAGACTATTCAAGAGTGTGCATAAATTATTATAAGAAATAATATCAAATATAGAAATAGGTTATATGATTGAACAATCTAAAATTGCAACGTAGGGCAAATGATTAAGACTGAGGGAGTGAGTTATTTGCATGTTGTGTATTGCATCAGTGAATTCAAATTGAGTGGAAAATATACTGCAATTTCGTGGAGGGTGAAACAGTAAATACCCGTATTGATTAAGTTTAGATAAAAGGTTAATTAAGCTTGATTAATGGAAGATTATTAATGAAAATAAATTCAACTCTTTAAAAATCGATCCAGCAGGTTTTGTCGCCGTGAATCCACCATCAGTGTCCAAGTTTACAGCCGGATTCTCTCTCTCTCTCTCTCTAATTATTTTTCCCTCGGGAACAGTGTTTTGGCACCCTTATTCTATAATATTTCTCTTACACCCCCTCATTAAATTTTTTTTAATCCAAAATTAATACCCTTTTTTTCACCTACATTTAACATGTTATTATATTCCTTAACCCACGTTTAAGCACGACGGTTACAGCTCAGATTTTATCTTCCGACGGCTACGATGGCTCCACGTGTCACCCCATGGAATTTAATAGTTGTTTTTCTTTACCATTCTGTAGCTTCAAGGGATTAAAATGTGTTTGAGTGGAGTTAGTTAAAATCTCTTATATCTTTTTTGAATGATGGTGTCATTTTGCTAATACCAATGCATGTGCACTAAATAAATGGAAATGTTACAATCCAACTCTTCCTTATAAAATGAATTTAAAGAAAGATATCTATTACCATATCTTAAAAATGAAATAATGAGGGGTGTTTAAGCTTAAACTGATAAGAAAAGCACGGCAGTGGAAATATAACTTTTGGTTTGGTCTAACATGGCAATCGGGCCAAACAATTTGGCCGATTTAAATCACGTGGGTATTCTTGTTATTAACACGAGTTTTTACGACAAAGGTGGAAATGGTACGAGGTAAAACTAAAATGTGCTTCAATTCACAAATATAGTAAAAAAAATCTCGGCATGCATGCACTAGTAATAGTATGTATAGTATCGATTTTTGTTTATGTTTAGCAATTTATTTGATTGGAAGAATAATATAATTTTTCCGGTGATAGACGGTCGATTTTGAAACCATTCATTTTAAGTTGCTTCGGCAAGGGGGAATCTTCACTTCTAATTAGATAAATATGAAAGAGAGATTAGATGAATATTAATTATTAAATAATGATTTTGTTTTCAAGTATAGAAAGTAGTTCTAATGTACTCCCTCCATCCCCATTATTTGGTTCATGTTTCCTTTTTGGGGTGTCCCATTTATATGGTCTATTATCTAAATTTAATATTGTTTTTTGTATGTGTTTACAAATTTACCCTTATAAATTGAACATAATTAATATAGTTATTATTAATAGTTATTGCTAAATAAGGGTAATTCAGAAAATCTGTTCAAATATTTAATGTATTCATAAATGAGTTTGACATTCGTGCAAGTTAAAACAGGACCAAATAAATGGGACGGATGGAGTATTTATTTTTAGAATTTCGTAAGGCGAGTAATATGTTCAAGTATTTTAGTGCACATAGCAAGCATAAATATCGATCGATCAATTATTGATAAAAATAAGAAATAATTGAAACAACTTGTTTTGAAAGAATCTAAAACTTCCGTACATATTTATATAATTGCTCCCTTGAATCATAACATCGTTACATTTTATATTCCTCAATTAAGCTTGGTTATCTATCACTACACAAACAATTATTGAATTTTGCATGAGAAATGCGAATAAATTGCGTAAATGCATTTTAGTACAATTTTATATATGCATTGTAGTGCAGTTTATATGTATTTTATTCACTTTAATTAAATGAATAAAATTGTGCATAAAATGTATATACAATGGCATATAATGCATAAATATTGTTGACACTGCTCCTGCATGTATTCGTCTCACTCGGTCTGTGGTGTTAGCCTTCGACGTCTGCTGCATGGGCTGCATGCCTTTTTCCTTCCTTTTATGAAATAAACGTGTTATTGTGTTTTACGTTTTATGTTTGTTATGTTTCACGTGCTTCCCACGTGATTTCGCTGAATGTAACGAGCTCTTGTACAAATACATGTTGTATGAGCAGCTTTCCTCTCTCTTCAAGTGAAATAAAATTTGTTCTTCATTTCCTTACGTTTAAATTTCATCATGGTATCTATAGCCAGGTTCCGATCATCGTCATCGACGGTTTAGTTGTATGGGCAAGAAGAAACGGAGCCAGAAAACATCTTGGCGTCGTGTTGTTGCTGAAGAACTTGATGACTCGCCTATCTCTGAAGGTAGTTCCTTGAACGATAATCCATTTTCTTCTTTGCTCGACGATTCCGAACGTGAGGAAATGGCTGAAAATCAATCAGATTCTAGCATTAAAGCTGTTCTCTATGTCAATCCTAATGACCATACCACCTTGCAACTTGTTCCCGTTGTTTTGACCGGGAATAACTATTTTACCTGGAGCCGTAGTATCCGGCGTGCGCTTAGTGGCAGAAACAAGATCCGTTTCATAGATGGTACATTCCCAGAACCACCTACTGATTCTCCATATTATAATGATTGGATTAGAGTTGATTATCTTGTGTATACATGGATTTTGAATTCGGTGTCTAAAGATCTAGCTCCGGGTTTCCAGTATATTGATAATGCTGCCCGATTATGGACATAAATTGGTTCCCGTTTTGATAGGTGTAATGGTCCTAAGCTGTTTCAATTGGAAAGGGAACTGTCGAACTATGTGCAGGGATCTCAAAGTGTGATACAATATTTCAATCATTTAAATACTCTCTGGGATGAAATTAATCTTTTAACTGCTCAATTCGTGAAGAATTGTACATGTGGAGCTCTGAGTAAGTTAGAGGAAAGGAAGAAAACCATGCGGTTCCTATTGGGTTTGAATGATTGTTTTGATGCCGTGCGAAGTCAGATTTTGTTGATTGAGCCTTTACCTGATGTTGGTAAGGTTTATTCCATGGTTCTTCAAGATGAAGACCATAAACATGTTGTGTCACAGCAGGGCACTACAAATGAGATGGTCATGCATACTTCAAATCGTCCAACAGTCATGCATACTTCAAATCGTCCAACACAAGGTGTTAACAAGTTCAGAAAACCTACACCTCCTATAAAACCCTGGATGAGTAAGGAAGAGCGGAGGAAACTCGAATGCAGTCACTGTGGTGGAATGGGACATGAAGCAAACGAATGTTTCAAGTTGCATGGATACCCTGAATGGTTTCAGGGTAATAAGCAAAGAAGGGAGTCAGATCATGCCTTCCATGTTGCTCAAGGTGATGGTGAGACATCTCTTGACTGCACAGCTGATGAAGAGAAAGCATTTGAGGAAAAGGTTGCTAAATACCTTCGAAAGTTGAAAGTTGATGATGAAAGAGTTAATATGCTCACTGATGCTCCTGTTGCATCGGATCCATTTAGTAACTTTGATACTCATTATATCTTTGGAGTGTCTGATTTTGTGTCTAACAAGCAATGGATTATTGATTCAGGGGCCAGCGTACACATATGTTGTAATGTTGCTCTCCTTAGCAATATTGAAGCCTTAACTGTCCCACAACGACTCCACCTACCTGATGGAAGTATCTCATGGATTCATAGTGCAGGGCAGGTTACTCTTTCTCAAAACTTGACCTTGTCCAGAGTTCTTTTGGCACCTACATTCACACACAATCTGATTTCTGTTGCACAATTGGTTGCTGATTTACATGTGAAGTGCACATTCAATAACACCCATTGCTTGATTCAGAAACGGGAAACAGATCATGTTGTTGGTATTGGGAAGATTATAGGTCGAATATATGTTTTATCAACTCAGCAGCATGCTCAGATTAATGCTATTGGGTTTGATAAGAACATGTCTGCTCTTGATTGGCATACTTTGCTTGGACATGCATCCTTAACTACTATGAAACACATGCCTCACCTACAGTCTATGTGTACTTCAGCTATACAAGATCAGATACTTGCTTGTGAAATATGTCACATGGCTAAGCAAAGTAGAAACAGTTTTCCAAGCCGAGGCAACAGATGTGACATAAATTTTGAACTTGTGCACATGGATCTATGGGGTCCTTATAAGGCTGACTCAATCATCAATACGGCCTATATGTTGACAATAGTTGATGATCATAGTCGATGCACCTGGACTTTTATGTTAACTTCTAAACAGCAAGTCCCTCGATTGGTGCATGGGTTTCTTAAAATGGTGGAGAATCAGTACGGTGTGAAGGTTAAAAAGGTTAGGAGTGACAATGGAACTGAATTCATCAACAAGAACTTGCAGGATATATTTAATGATCAAGGCATTCTACATCATACTACTTGCAGTTATAGCCCTCAACAAAACGGGGTAGTTGAGAGGAAACATCGAACCCTACTTCAAACTGCCCGTGCATTGATGTTTCAAAGCAAACTGCCACACAAGCTATGGCCCTACTCTCTCCTAGCTAACTTGGAATGGAAAAGTCCTTATGAGGTTCTACATGACAAAGTGGTTCCATCAGATTCCTTTGTACCATTCGGCTGTTTATGTTATTCAGTGGATAACACTCCTGGCAGAACCAAATTTGACAGCAGGAGTATTACTTGTGTGTGCCTTGGAGTATAGTAGCTGCAGGTAAAAAGGGATATACACTTTATGATCTACATGATGAGAGAATTTTCACAAGTAGAGATGTTAAACTCTTTCCTCACAGCTTTCCTTTCCATTCTCCTTCTGTTATACCTGAACCATCCATTCATGATATTCACAGCACTCCTACCACCATATCAATTTTATCTCCACCTCCCTCTCCCCATCCTCATACATCTCCAGATCAGACATCTACTTCTCACTACAAAAAAAACTACGTGTAGTGACAATAATGTCAGTGACATTTAAATTTTTGTGGTTAAAAACACATTTTTAGTAACAATTATGTATTTTGTCACAAGAAATGCAATTTGTGACAATTTAATTAGTTGCGGATATTTATTGTCACTAAAGCTAGTGACAATAATATTTTTGTGACTAAACATATATTTATAGCAACAATAAATTCTTTTGTCACAACAAATATGAGTTGTGACAATTTTATTAGTTGCGAATATTTATTGTCACTAAAGTTAGTGACAATAAAATTTTTGTTACTAAATATATATCTACTCCAACAATAAATTTTCTTGTCACAAAAAATATGATTTGTGACAATTTCATAAGTTGCCAATATTTATTGCCACTAATATTAGTGACAATAAATTTTTTGTAACTAAAAATACTATTTTAGCTACAATTAATTTTTTCAACACAGTATTTTTCAATTTGTGACAATTTCATATGTTGTTAGTATTTACCGTCACTAAAGTCAGTGACAATAATTTATTTTGTTGCAAAATCAATTTATAGTGACGGTAACCAAATTTATCACAATAAATTATAAATAGTGATAATTTAATATATTATAACTGAATTTGAATTTAATAATATTTTTTATTATGTTTTAATAAAATTTCAAAATTTAATAAACTCCACTAGTTCATTAATAATAATTTTTATAAGCCATTAATTTGCTTTTGGTTACGTATTATCTAAAACTTTTAAATTTTATGAAATTCTATTATATACTTCCAAATATATGAAATTATATCCTACATTATGTTTTATTAAGTAATTTGATCCCCACCAACTTAACACTGTTAAGATTTTATTACATTTTTTGTTAATACTATTATGATATTTACCCATATTAAACAAAATTCTTGATGTGGTAATTAAATAATAATTGAATATTGACTTTATATATTTAAATAATTAAATTATATAAATATTTGTATATAAGTAATAAATATTAATAAAAAATTACATTTAAAAACATTTAAAATATGATTAAAGATTATGTTACTATATTAAAAATTATTCTA
>JAPKLW010001702.1:128086-162199 GCA_026898455.1 Plectranthus barbatus
AATTTATGGTGAAATGTCTCAAGAATATATTATTCTTTGTCAGGAGTTATACACACTTGTGGGTTGTGACATGAATAGAAGAGGAAGGAAGGGAGGGAGAAGAAGAAAAAAGTTAGGGAACATACCTTGTAGCTGCTTGGAGCTTGCTCGAAGTGACTGGATGTTGTCTGTGACTAGATTTGTATAGACTAAATAGTTGTCCCCACACTGAAGCAATGCTTGTCTGTCGTCAAGCATAAAAAGGATCAAAAGAAGTTGATTTATAATTCTAGCATATAGCAACCATAGTCTCTCATAAAAGAATATCATGCCAAAAATATGAAATGTTCGGTTCAAATGACTCAAAAGCTCAAATTCAAGAACACTCTCTCATTTCTCTCAAGTGATTAAGGGACAAAAAGAATACTCTCAAAACCAATGGGAAAATTGATATTTGTCATAGGTTGGCCAATGAGCACATCTCCACCACTTAAGTAGATTTGGATTTTCAAGATTGAAAGGTCTTTTCTTTGGTTGTAATGTGGCCATGATGAAAATTGAGATTTTTAATGGCATTGTCTTCATTTATGGTCAGCAAACACTCAAACAAAGATGATCAACATAGTTGGATTTAACAAGCTCAAGTAAACAAGGATTATTTCCAAATGCTGCAAGAGAAAAAACCTTGAAACTTCCATTCAGCCTCCATTTGTTTCCCCTCTGTTTTTCTTTCGCTTTCACTCTACAAAGATTTCTCCACTTTCATTTTTCATTTTTAAAATTTTCTTTTCCTTATTTTTAGGTTGGGAGACTTCATTTTTCCTTTTTCCACCAGATGTTATTTTGTATAGTAGTCTCTTTCCAACTTTTTTTTTTTTGCTCATACCACATTATTTCTTTTTCAAATTTTGGAACACTGAGAGAGTGTCAACCTTTATGGGTTCAAATTTTGTGACTCCTCACAAAACAATTGTATTTTTAGCATTGTAATGGGGTTATTTTAGGAATGAAAAAAAAGGCTCGGGCTCAACTTGGCTACTGGGAAACAATGTTGTGAGGTAGGAGAGTTTTTGGTTTATAGAATCTTTCCCCAAGTGCCTTAGTCATTTCCAGAATTAAACCAATCATACAAACGTGATCTTGACATGTACTTTAAGGCAAGTTCTAGAAATATTCAATCATGCATGGTTATCACTCCTACAAAAAAAAAGATATATCAATCACATGCATGCTTTTTAAGGCTCAATTTAGCTAACAGAAAGGTTATTTAATAGGAGTTCGTCCTTTTTTGCTAGAACTAGAATCCAGAACACCAAAACAAATATAAAAGAGGCATTTCAACTCAATTATGCAAAATCACTTTCATGCTCAAAGTTCAAATCATAAATCAAGCACTCAAGTAAGTTCTTTTAGTGATGGCAGGACAAAGAGCATCAGGCAGAAAAATCAAAGCAAGTAAGAAAACAAATATCAAACAATGAGAAAGTTAGCAAAAATTAAATATAATCAGCAAATCCGTTGAAACTTTTTCATACTAGTCAACACAAGTTCAAGCATCAGACTAACAGAGTTCAAATCATGCAATCTGGCAACAGCAAGCAAACAATACCCCCACACTTATTTCATGCATTGTCCTCAATGTACATTAATAAATGACCAGCAAACACCAAATTATGAAAAAGAAAAAAGAAGAAATGACTCCCTTTTAGTGGCTATTGGCAGTGGTGATCGTAGCTTTGTTCGTCACCGGTGGAGGAGCTGAGGCAGAAGCATCCAAATCATTAACAGAATGGGGTAGAGTTCTGCAGTAATTACAATAAGTAAAGTACAGTACATGGCGAAAGACCAGCAAGAAATAACAGCTAGAAAATATTTCTCAGACCATTATCAAAAAATTCAATCAGGCATATATCATCAACAGCAATCAAGACTCCAGTCAGAATCGAAATCAGCAGTAAAACAACAACAATCAAATTAAAGCCAGAAGTGGTTATCAACAAGGCAAAATCAATTTGGTTGAATTAAAAAAGAAGATTTTCTGCAGAACCAACTTAGAATCAGATCAACCTAGCTAGGCTAATTCCAAACTATTAACATCAATTGATCAAGCATACATACATTAAGAAACAAGTAGACCAGCAAACCAGGTCCAGGTACATCAACCAGAAATTACACATCAGTAATTTGATGGTTCCATATTCCGCAACTACAATATCAACCTTATCATATTCAGAAGTATGAGCACCAATTATCAAAGCTTCAGTAAAAATTATCGACATCAGCAAATCAGAAACTTAATCAAGGTTTTTTCAGATTAGTAACACTAATCCGGGAGGCAGACACCATCCTAATCAAATTCAGAGAAATTAAAATCAAATAACCAAACTCTTCAAAAAATAAACATCAGCAAATCAGTATTATGAAAATAAACTCTTCAAAAATAAACATCATAATTCATCTGGTAATCAACAGTACTAAGAAAATAATTCATTGAATTAATGTATCTTTATACATATACTTAAGAATAAAAGGGTTTAATAGAATGGAAATTGTTGAAATGAAGAGTGATTCTATAATCTATAATTATAACAAATTAATTCTATAAATAATAAATAATGACTATTAATTAAAAAAAAATGTAACAGACCATACAAAATTGACATTATGGAGCTAATTAATTCAATGAATAGATAATGACTATCAATTTAAAAAAGGTAACAAACTATATTAAGTTTGTGTTCGCCTCGTGGTTTGTAGTGCTCAATCTTGACTTGAAATATTAAGTTTATGTTCTATTAAGAAGGATAATGAGAATAAGATGGTTGAATATATTAATAGATTTTTCTTTGGAGAGAAAACCAATCAGATTCATTATTTGAAGAGAGAATTCTTTTTAGAGTAATTCAAAACATAGCCACACATTTTTCTAAACATAACAAATAGCTTAAAAATAAATAAGCTTTATATTTAAATTACTAATTTACCCTCCTAACATTAATTAAAAATAAAGAATATAGCCACTGTTTCTTATTTCTCATAGAATCATTCGCTTTACTTCAGCAAAAACCCAAACCCTTAATTCAAGAAAACCTCGCATCCACGTCAATTTTGATAAAATGTAATACATTTTCCCCCAAATTCTAGATTCTCGACTCTACTATTTATCACAAAATTTAATTGGTTGTGGTTGAAGATAATTGCTTCGAAACAATGATAAGTTCTTCATTACAGTGCAATATGTAGTTTATTTTTCCAGACTTAGGTGATTCTGCAAATTTAACATTAATTTGAATTCACCTGTCTACATTTTATGATAGCAATTAAGATTTAAGAATTAGGAGCTAAATCTATCTAACTCGGGTTTTATCTCCTTTATTTGATCGTTTTAATTATTTTTGCGCCTTTTAATGGCAGTAACAAGGTAATGGCTGTCATCATAAGGAGGGTGAATTTCACTAAATGCATGTGACCAAAAGCTCAAGTCGCTATTTGCACATTGATTATATCATATAATCAAGGGCGGCGCCACCCTAGGGCACCCCACGGCCAAAGTTTTTTATTTTGTTTACTCTTATATGTATATTAAGAAAAAATAACATATGCTGAATGTCCCAATTATTTTGGTGACAGCCCCCACGACAACAAAGAATAAACAATTATAGATGGAAAACTTAGTTGGGCCAAAAAAAAGAATTAAAATTTATAGATAGAAAGTTTAGCTGGAATAGCCCAATTTTATGAGAAAATCGAGAAATTAAATCATGAAGTAAACAATTCTATATAAAAAGGTTCTGAAACTGTTAGTTTCTTTTTTCTATTCAATTCAGTAAGAAATTTTCAATTTTAGCAACTATTAATTATTATTGATTGTTTTGTAGTTTTGTTTTAAATTGTATATTGAATAGTAATTATTGATTATTGTAAATTTTATTATAAATTTATTTATTTTATGAACTTATTTAATGCAATATCAATTGTGAATATACAATTCACTAAATCAAAATGTTTGGTCATTCTTTAGGAAAAAATATACATTATTGGAAAAAGTCCTTCCGAAATTAAGGAAATGATATTTGGCGAAAAACCCTTGTCAATCATATGAGATACAGATCATACAATTGAATTTAGCAAGTTCTACAGGTCGTTTCAAGATTATTGGTTCAAGAAGACTCGATGGGCCAGTTCGAAAACTGAAATGTTACCATTAGGGTTGAAAATTTTCAACCAAAAAAAATTGTGGCCCGTCTAGCCCAAATCGATTCCACAGCCAGATAAGACAAAATCGAAACCCGACGAATTGACCCGTTTGATATCCCTAATATCAACATAGTGAAGTATAGCCCCCACAAACCTCAAATCCGCCTCCGCCAGTGCATATAATCAAGGTTGATTCTATTTTGAGCTATAGGGATAAATATGTCAATTAAAAAAATATTTGAGTTTTCATATGATGAGAAATTTGAGGGCCATGAATAGAATTACCTTGTTTTTTTATTGTAGTTTGATTATGTTCTATTAGATTAGTGCATGTAATATCATCCTTAAAACACAGCAATAATAGCAAGAATAAATTGTATTTCTTTAATTAGGATAATTAAGAAGTTGTACGTTTATTTATTATCAAGTATTTGTTGGCATTTAATCTAAGCGTTGAGGGATTCATTGTGTAATTATTTAGCATTGTGTATTCGTTTTAATCTTCTTATAATTATATTCATTTTTCCAACTTAAAAAAATTATGGTAATTTTTTTGTAGTAAATATTTAATTCCAAAGCATGTTATTCTTATCATAAGAGTTGTTTATAATAAGTAATATTGAGCATTCAATAACTCACAATTTTAATTTACTTTTTTAATCAAATTGGTTCCATTTTAATTAATTTTCTTAATTATAAAGTTTATGGATAAAAAAGCAAGATTCGGAATGATGAACATTTATCTTAGTTTTAAAAAGTGCATTAAGCTCGCTCAGCTCTCCGAAAACAGCCAGGACGCTTTTATGGGGCTGTGCATATGTGAAGCGAGGAAAAGCGGCCGGAGCGTTGCAAAGCATTCGAAGCAACAAGCGATGAGAAGCGAGCGCTCAACGCTAAGAAATGGTTTTGGGCAGAAAATATTTTTTTAAAAATTCTATTATCCTTTTTTAGTATTTGGGTAAAAACCTAAATTATGATACATGCAACCTCTGCCCTACTCAATTCGTCCACACCCACCCTTCGCCTTCATCGCAGCACCCACGACTCCCTACCCACACCGAGCCGCAACCCTGCCTACCCACACGGAACTGCACTCGTGCCGCCTCAGCCTGAAGCCCGTCGCCTGCTGGAAGGCTGAAGCCCGTCGCATGCTTGAAGGTTGAACCCCTTCTCCTGTGCCTTGAATATCTCCCGTCGCCCGCTGCTCAGCTCTCTGCCGCATTTTTTTTTTTAATTTCCATCTTCCTGTCCATTCCTGCTCTCTGTTCTTTGCTGCATAATTTCATTTATTTTTGATTGGTTGGGTATGCTGATTTTGGGTGTGCTGCTGATTTTTATTTTGGGTAAGTATGCTGCTGCAGCTGCTCTCTGTTTATATGGTGTTACATGTAGGCTTGCAGCAAGTTTATATGTTTATTTGCATTTGCTAATTGCTGTTGATTAACTTGATTTTGATTTTTGAGTAATTGTTGCTGATTTCGTAATTATTTGTTCATGAACAGTAGTATTCATTATGAAATTGTTTATTTAAATAATAAAATCATGTATATGTAATTTGTACATATTTTAAGGTTTGTTAGCTTCGAATACGTAAAGTGTTCATTTCGCTTCATCGCTTTGATTTTTGGCTTTGTCGCTAGGCTTAGCTATTGAAAACTAAGATATTTATTCAAGACAATTTATGGCATATTGAGGACAATGTGTGTTATGTAATGAATTTGTTTATTGCTACACTAAATTGTTTTTTAACCATCACTCGTTGGATCCCGATCAGGTTTAAAGCAAACGCGCACAAGCAGAAGTAAACAAACTGTGTGGACCCACTTATAGTTCTCAGCTGACTTTGGCATACTGCAAATAGCATCCCCAACTTTTGGGAGCATGATGGGGTTTAAAAACAACAATAAATAAGTTGCAAGAAATCTGTAATTAATTGGAATGAGTGCAAAATAGGAAAAACTTGAAAAACCCTTTTAAAGGTTCAACAAACAATTTATAATTTACAAACACTCGGTGGTTCAAGAGTTACAAGTTTTTACAGATTCTAAGGGAGGGTTTTAACATAGTTACAAGATAATAATTTAACAGATTTCAACAAAGCTGATAATGGAAGGAAAGAGAACAGAGATTCAGTGCAGAGAAAATGGCATAGCAGAGATATGCATATGAAGATGAATATCTCAGATCAGTGCTCTATAAACCTTTATTTACGTGTAGGGCCCATCCATCACCACTTATCCAGTCTTATACATTTCCACATTCTCTCGTCCATGCTTATCTGCATATTTTAAAAATAATGTACATGACTTGAGTACTTCGCGTACTAGATACCTTAATGCTATGCCTTCACCTAGGTTAATCACGAGGTTTTATTTGAAACCAGGCCTTACTTACAAAACATTTTCACTCACATGCCATTCATGACTAAAATCACTCACATGCTTAGTTTCAAAAGGCGAGGCGAGGCGATAAGGTGTGAGGCGACTCAGCGTGTGGCGAGCGCCTCAAGGATTTATAAACAAATAATATATTAAAATTATATATTCATATTATCTATTACTTAAATATTAAATATCAAATAAAAATTATATTTATAATGCCAATAAACAATTAATTTATAAAATATAGCAAATATAATATTAGTTGTATGATTTTATATTTATATTATTAGATAAAACTAGACAAAAGGAAAGCTCAATGCTAGATAACATAGCATAAATTGAAAATAAGAATTTAAAAGGAAAGCCCAAAAAAGGAAAATAAAAAGAAAACCTAATTTGATGGCTAGGAATTTTTAATAAGAATTTAAAAGGAAAGCCTATAAAAGGAAAATACAAAGAAAAACTAATGTTGGCGGCTAATAATTTTTAAGCCTAATACTTCTGCCCAAGAAATAACTTGGTAAGTTCAGAAAAATCAAAATAAATACAAAACCCTAAATCCTAATGCAGCGGCGGCGGCAGAAAAGAAAAAACTTAAGTGCAGCATTTTCTCTGCGTTGGCAGAAGTAACCCTCTCCAATCTCACCGCCTCGCGTCTCGCATAGTCGCGCCTAGGCCGCCTTTCCGCGCCTCAGGTCGCCTTTGCCGCGCCTCAAAGATGTTGAGGCAAAATCCTAAATCTGAAGCACGACTCATCGCCTAGAGGCCCACTTTTTGAAACAAAGCTCACATGCGGTTACTATGTGTTTCATGTTTTGTGACAAGGAAGCAGATATGCCTCCAAGTCATGATGATTAACTAGGAATGGAGTAAACCACCCAGCCCACCGCAACCAATTAAGGGTGGGAATAAGTCGCTTCAGACCTTAGCTTGAAAGGTCTGCCCTGCAATTGTTTTGATAGGCCTAAGCCTAGCTCGTTATTTGTGATAGACCTTTAAATAGGCTTAGGTCTAGCCTTTATAGTGAAAGAGGTTGGACTTTCAGCCTTCTAAATGTCTATTTAAGCCTATTTAGTGCAAAAATTTTATTTCACAATTAAAATAAATAAATCAACAAAACAACATACATCTAACAATAATGATAAGATCAAGATTAACTTAAATACTAACAAAATAAACCTTAACAAAAGGTAATCTTAATTAAAGTACAAATGACATAAATCCAAAAGTATAAAAAATATAACCAATAACTAAAACCAGTCTTAAGTCATCGCAATTAAAAGTGCAAATATGAAATTACATTAATTCTCAAACAAAACACAAAAAAAATCCTAATATCATTCCTTTCTCTTTTCAAATTCTTTAATATATATATATATATATATATGACAAAATCTAAAAAATCATTATAAAAAAACATACAATATGAGTGACACATAACTTCTGAGATTGAATATAATCCCAACGAAATCAGCATTCAAAAACAGCAAAAAAAAAAACATAAATCCTAATATGTATACCATTCAAAAAGTGAACCTAACTAACTATGCAAGCAAAAATGCATTGACAAGTATGGATGCAATAAGTGATGAAATGCTACAGGGCAATGAAGGAGTGACAAGCAAAAAGTCGATTTTTATTTGCTTTACCATCTCTTTTTGGACAACTAACCTAACCGTTGACACAATTTCTCCTAAAGGGTGCAGGCACAAACCTAAAGGACCCTAATACCAAGTTCAATCTGTCAGCTGACTCAGCTCTCTTTCGAGTAGTATCTTCGAAAGTAGCTTAACTCTCTTTTGCTATTTTTTAATCTATACATATACCTTGTCTAGACAACCTTATCAAGTGATTTAGCATCTTAAATATTTCAGATTTTAGCATCTTAAATATTTTAACAAAGCAACTGTAGAAATTCCTTTCAACAAGATGTATTGAGCTTCTCCGCCACATCGGCTCAATAGTTAGCCTTAAATATTACTCATGTTAGCTTAAGCAAAAAACAAAGACAAATTCTCAAAACCGACACCACAACTCAAAGATCAGTCTGATTTGAACAGAAAAGAAGCAAATGATAGATTACAAGTGTCAAGATAAGAAAAATAATGTGTCAAGAATGAACTTCACGCTCAATTAATTGAAGTTCGCAAGTCCAAAAAATGGGAAAATACTCTTGAGCAAATCAGTCAAAAAAAAAAAAAAACGAACTCAATAAAATCTTAATATCCTAACACAAAAATAATAAATAGGAAACAAAAAAATGATAGAGCACACAAAAAACATAAATTCATTTCATCTAGAGGACTAATGGTAGTATGAGTGCAGTGTTGGAGCCTTTGAATTTGTCCAAAAGGTAGAAGAAAGAAAAATCTTGAGAAGAGAATAAGAGTGCGAGAACTGTAAATCCATAAGCTTAACATCAGTGAACATGAAAATAAATAATGTACCTAAATGCAGCGATTGCAAATCATGTTAAATGGAAAATATTTGGAGTAGAGCAGAAACAGCGGCGATGCGAGCGGCGACGATGAAAGGGTTTTTTGCAGGTGGCTGGCTACAGTGGTCAATAATCGATCCGCCGAAATATTTGAGGTTGAAGTGAAGAGGAATTTAGGAAGTAACTGCGGCGCTGGTAACTCACGAATTTATTTTTTTGAGACAAATTTAGCATTTCATTGATCGAGAGAGGTTGTAGCATCAGCTACTAACAGTTGCTTAAAGCGAGTAGAACAAAACCAAGTACGAGGGCAAACAGAGCCCGATTGTCTACCAAAATTAGCTAAGTAGTGAGCAACACAGTTATCCTGTCGATGGATTCATCTGAAAGTGATGTTTTCGAAGCAAGAAGAGATCTGGAGAATGTCCGCAATGACTGTGCCGATTGAGTTTGGAGGGATGGATCTTCGGAGAATTTTAGAGCAGAGTGCTTGATTGTCCATTTCGACATGGACTTTCTCAAAACCTTTGTTCTTTGCCAACAAAACACCATGAAAACATGAAAGAGTTTCAGCAAGTTCGATGTCGATGTCAGAGAAGTTTCGACTTTGCTCAGCAAACAAATCAACCGGGGAGCCGTAGGAGTCACGAATGATACCTCCCAAACCGTAAAGACATGATGGCCCAAGAGATGCATCCGTGTTGAGTTTAACCCAGCCCTGTGGTGGGGGTTGCCATTGATGGTGTTTTGGCTGAGGAGGTTGGTCCGGGTAAAGGGGTGCATTTGCACTTTTGTAGTCCTCAAGAACTGAAAGAGACATTGACAAGCATTCCCGGTGAGCGATCAACTTGCCTTTGAATTCAAACAGGTTGCGAGCTTTCCAGATAGACCACATGAGCGCAGCAAAGTGTTCGAAGAACTCTTCTAGTTTGTTAGCAATGGTTTGAAGAATCCAGTCTTGAATAGAGAGACGATTTGAATGAGAAACCTGGATACGCAGACAACAAATATTCCAGCACAGTTCGCTCCACTTGCAGTCACGGAGAAGGTGTTCTGGGGTTTCCGCTGCAAGTCCACATCTCTTGCAGATTGGATCCACTTAGAAGTTTCTGAGAATCAGATTAGTTTTGTAGGGAGAATACCTCGCATGCATTTCCAGAGAAAGATCTTGATCTTCGGTGCAATGTTGAGTGCCCAAATCCACCTCCAATGGTTTTGGTTATTGGTAGACGAAGAAGGAATCGATGATTTAACATCTTTGAATTTCTTCGCCACCCAATAACCTGACTTGACTGAGTATAAACCATCCTTGGTAAACTTCCATGAGAGACAGTCGTCTTGCAATGTGTGGCTAACTGGGATAGAGAAGACAGCAGTCCCAATATCTCCAGAGAAGAGAGATGAGATAAGGTTGTGGTTCCATCGTGTACCCGAATCGTCCATCAGATCTCAGACAACGGGATGAGCCTGCAAAACAGAAAAAGATGGGGAGGGGAGAGTAAGTGGGGAGAAACCTGGGATCCAGTTGTCCTCCCAAGTCCTGACCATTCTCCCATTACAAATTTGCCACCGAATCCCTTCCATGAGAACTGCTCGGCCAGCCAAACAGTTTCGCCAAGCAAAGCTCGGGCGATGGCCTACTGATGCTTCAAGAAATGAAAGCCTCGGGAAGTATCTGGATTTAAGAGCTTGAGCGAGAATAGAGGTCGGGTTTGATAAGATACGCCATCCTTGCTTAGCCAAAAGGGCTTTGTTGAAGCTCTCAAGATCACGGAAGCCGATCCCACCCCAGTCTTTGTGGTTACAAATTTTGTTCCATGAGCTCCAGTGAATTCTCCTCTCTTTGTCTCTTTGCCCCCACCAAAAGTTAGCAGTAATTTGTTCAATTTTTTCAAGTGTGGAGATAGGGATAAAAAAACAGCTCATGAAGAAAGATGGAATGGATTGAGCCACAGACTTAATCAGAATGAGTTTTCCAGCTTGAGAAAGAGTCCTCATCTTCCAACTCTTGAGTTTCTTTTCAACCCTCTCAATGAGGTTTTGGAAAACCTCTTTTTTATCTCCCCATCGTAGCCGGAAGACCCAAATACTTCAAATGCTTGTGCACAATCTTGACTCCCCACAGATTCCCCAATGTCATGCGATCCTCATCTTCAATGCACGAGCTAAAGGCAACTTCTGATTTATCAAAGTTGACCTTTTGTCCTGAGGAGGTAGTGTACAAATCAATGATACTTTTGATAGTAAGAACTTCCTCCCTTGCTGCGCGACAAAATACAATGCTGTCATCGACAAAGAACAAGTGAGATGTAGCCGGACCCCGGGCGCAGATTCTAGCTCCGTGAATTAAGTCCACAGTTTTGGCATGGTGGATAAGACTAGAGAATATCTCGGCACAAAAGAGAAAAAGATAAGGTGAAAGGGGGTCACCTTGCCGAAGTCCTCTTGATGGGTTGAAGGGCTTAGATGGGGATACATTGATAAGGATGGAGTAGGAAACAGTTGACACACATCTCATGATTGTGTCGATAATTTGCTCGCTGAATCCAAAGCGCAAAAGAACTTTGTAGAGAAAGAACCATTCTTCTCGGTTATAAGCTTTGGACATGTCAAGCTTAAGAGCGCAGCAGGCAAGATTACGGGAAGGGTTGGTTTTCACGGTGTGGAAGATTTCAAAAGCAAGGAGGGCATTATCAGTGATGAGTCTTCCCGGGACGAAGGCTGATTGGGCATGGCTGATAAGGTGGGAGAGGTGGGGTTTGATTTTGTTAGCAATGCATTTTGTGACAATTTTGATGATCACATTGCACAAGCTGATGGGTCTAAACTCCAGCGGGGTGGTGGGGGACTTACATTTTGGTATGAGGGCGATGTGTGTATGGTTAAGGTGTTTTGGTGAAGAGGCGTGGTTGAGGATGTTCAGAGTGGTTTGGAGCACATCAACTTTAACAATAGGCCAGAATTTAGTGTAGAAAAGGACAGGAAGGCCATCAGGTCCAAGTGCTTTAAGAGGGTGCATTTGTTTCAGGGCGGAGATAATGTCTTCTTCAGAGAAAGGAGCATCAATGGATGTACGCATGGATTCAAAAACTCTAGGTTGGATGCATTGAAGGGCTTCATCCACTCTATGGGTCGGTTCAGAGCTGAAGATGGATTTGAAATAATCAAGGAACTCGGATTCCATGTCCTTCTCATCTGTGATCCATCGTCCCTGGAGATCCTGGATACCTGTGATACGGTTTCTTCTTTGTCTTCCTGTTGCTGCTCTATGGAAAAAACTTGTGTTATTTATCTCCATTGGCTAACCAGTTTGCCCGAGATCTTTGTTTCCACATGGTGTCTTTTCTTTGCATCAACACCTTCAGTTCTCGTTCCTCTTTGAGAACCAGATGACGAACCTCATCTGCGAATGTGAGGTTGTTGAGGTTGTCGAGGTTTGAGTGGAGAATCTCAATTTGTCTCTCAACATGTCCGAACTCAGTATGTTCCCAATTTCTAAGCGTATTTCCCAACCTCTTGGTCTTCAGAGAGAACTCCTCAGCTGATGAGGTAGTTCTGTGGGCGTACCAATCTTCTTCAATAACTACCCTTCGTTGAAATTTTTTTCTCTCTCTAGAGAGTTTTCTCCCCTTTTGCTGCAAGGGTTTCTCACCTTTTGGTAAGGTTTTCTCTCTCCCTCCTTTCTTCCTCCCAACTTTCCCGTCTCTTCTCCCTTCCTCTTACCTCCTCCGTCCAACCCCTGAACCCCTTTCCATCTCCACCATTCCTCTGTCTGTACCCAAACCTATTCCCTCTCCAATGGCTTCTGAAAATGAACCTGACGAAGAACCCCTCTTTTTAGACAACACAATATCTCAACCTCAAGAATTGCCCCAAATCTCTGCAACGAAATGCCTAGTAGGGAAACTCCATACAGAAAAATCCCCAAATCCCTTTGCGCTCATGGATGTTATGAAAAAAGCTTGGAGAGCTAAAAGTGGTCTCGAATCTAGAGAATGGTCCAATAATTTGTATCTGTTCAAATTTGAGGACGAAGCTGAAAGAAGATGGGTCCTCAACAACCAGCCATGGCACTTTGAAGAACACCTCTTTCTTATTCGAGAACTGGAAGCCAAAGAACAACCATCAAAAATCGAACTGAAGGAAGCTCACCTGTGGGTTCGGATCTACGATGCTCCAGTGAGTTGCATGAAGCTTTCTACAGCTGAAGCCTTGTCCAAAAAAATTGGTAAATATATCTGCACCGACCCCCACTTGGATATTTTTGGAAAATATATGAGAGTCAAAATTGGTGTGGATGTTGGTAAACCTCTCCGGAAAGGAATCTCTGTTGTGCTGGGAGGTGAACGTCTATGGCTTCCTATTAAGTATGAGGCCCTTCCCACATACTGCTTCAACTGTGGATACCTGGGACATACATTCAAATACTGTGAAACCATGGCCCATGAGGCAGACCCTGACCCCCTTAACCTCCCTTTTGGTCCTGACATTAAAGCCTCACCGTTGAAAAAAACTCGTCCTCAAACGCCCAGATCTGGCACTCCTCGTGCCATAACTCATACTCTTTCTAAACAGGTTCTACAGACAAAGACTCCCATCTCTAATAGCCCCAAGAAAAATGTTGCAACACCACTCCTCATTTCAGAACCTTCCCCCACGACTAGCCCAACTCAGTCTCTCACACCAAACTCTCCTCATTCATTAAGAGCCACAAATTCACCCCCACTCACACCAAACTCCCCTCATTCATTAATAGTCACAAACTCACCCCCTCCCACTGTCTCCTTAAATGCTAACACTTTAACCCCACCTGACCTCTCCCTTCTTGCTATTGAAAGTAAAGGACACATGGAACTTGATACGCCACCCATTATCTCTCAGATATCTGATACACCATCCATTATCACTCAAAAATCAAACCCTCCAGGTACCCTACAACCCACCACCAATCCTGAACCCCAAAACCTCTTAGCTACCTCTTCTCACTCTCCATCTTCTCGACTCCCCACTCACACTACTCACAAAAATTGGAAAAGGCTGGCCCGATCCAAGTCAACAAACTCATTACATCTTCATCAAAGCCACAAAACTCGAAAAAGATCAGCTACCCTCCATTCCCACTTAGCCCCTAGTACCAAAATCAATGCCAAGAAACTAAAAATCTCACTACCTGATCCACCCCTTGACTCAACGGCGGATGCTGCCTTTTTGCAGCCCCGCCGACTCCAATGATCAGCATCAGTTGGAACTATCGGGGGCTTGGGAACCCACCGACAGTTCAAGAGCTACACAGGATCACTAATCAAAAGAAACCCAGTTTCCTTTTTCTCATGGAAACCAAACTTAGGAAGGAGGAAATGACTTTTGTTGCCAATAGGATCAGTTTCGATCACTTCTTTTCTGTGGAGAAATTTAGAGTATTGGATGAATTTTATAAATCATTTGGATGACTCAATTGCTAACTATAATAATTCATCAATGAAAAAGAATATGTTTGAACATGATTATGTTGCATTAGTTACTCAAACTATCAAAGTGTTACTTCCATATGTAGTCAAAACTGAAGGGAGCGACAGTCAGTTAATTCCAAGAAAATAGAAAGCTATTAGGTTGTTAATTAAACATATGAAAATGTGTGCAAAACATAAGTTAATATTTAAAAAAGAATCTCACATCATAATGCATAACATAATATCTAAAATGAATATCTCAGTAGATATAATGAATCATATGAGCGATACAATGATCCTTAGATGAAGTATAACTTCAAATAAAAAAAATATTGTTTTTGAATCTAATGAAGTAGATTGGAGATAAATGAAGTATTTAGTAGATAAAATGAACACATTTGAAGTTCATAATGACTATGTTGTCCTTTAATGAAGTAAAATAAGGATAAATTGTCGTTTTTTTGTTGAATCTTTTATGTAATTTGAATCGTATGATGTTGTCCAATCTATGAACGAGGTTTATTCTCATTTTTCACAATAAAGGCTATTCTATATAACGCAAACAATAATCAAAACAATTTATATTTATCTCGAAGTTTTGTGTTTTAGTATAATAAAATATTTCAATTGTATTTTAATTTGTGAAAATAAAAACAAATTTTGGAAGTTTTTAGAAATATATCATATGTAATTGATGCATTAAATTTCTTTGAGAAAATATCAAAATAAGATAGAGTCCTTGGTGGGGGAAGTTTTTTTTTTTTTGGTTTGGAAAAGCATTATAATCATTAATCAATGCAATAAAATAATTATACTCATAAATATGATAAATTCAAATCTCACACTACAAATATGAGTTTTACATTATCAAAATTTCATATATAAGTTTGAAGGTAAAATGATTTTCTCAACCTTAGTTATGAGTTGGTAACTATCCTATTCAAGTACAAAATTTATTTTTTACTTTGTTAGATTTTATTTCTCATATATTTAACTCTGTAATTTTTATATTGGTATATTTATATAGTATTCATTAGTTTTCGTTGTATTGTATTTTTATTTTAGGTTCAAAAAGTACAATATATTGTATTTTGAGTTGATGGAAAGAGAAAATTATAACTAAAAAAGAGAAGGATTAGAGCATACACAATGCAAACATTTCTTTTAATGAGTGCCACGTGTGCATCGCATCGACATCTACTATCATTTTTTATTTATATAAATATTCATCTACTTTTACTTTATATTTATTTATGAATTTTATATATCATAACAATGACCTAATATTATATATATATATATTATCTATTTTTATTGAATATAGTTAAATAAAATATAATAACTAATTAATAAATTATTAATCAATTAATATTCATTAAATTACATAATAATAAAATTTGATTAATGTAATTGATTAATCAAAATTTAATTCCACATTCAATAAAAGTTTAATATTAATAATAAAATAAGATGATCACACATTGATAAATAATACAATCAAAACTAAATGATATTTTAATAAAAATTGATAAAAGAAATTATTAATTCACTCATCATCCCCGAATTATGTTCATAAATGCTCAATAAGATCGGATCGAAGTTGGTGATGAGTTCTCCTATCACGTAAAGCAGCAACTCTTCCGAGGTAGTGGTTGAATCCTCAAACTGCATCTTGATTGATTTCTCCTTCAATATTAGCGACATTTCACGTTGATCCTTCTCCTTCCTGTTTGCTGGTCGTTTCTCCCTCATCCTCAACAATCATATTATGCAGGAGTGGCAATTGGTTGGGTTCGGGTTGGCGGGTTAGGTTGTGACCTGATATCAACCTGCCAAACACCAACCCGAACCCAACCCAACCCAAAAATTTATACGGGTCAAAGAATCCAACTTGAACCGACCTGTTTAATTTCGGAACGACCCGAAAATAACCCGAAGGACTTGTTTAACAAAATAAGAGCAGAGAGTCAGAGACGACACGACAGCGACAAGAAGACGACGAGGCAAGCTCGTGAGAGGAGAGACAGCACGACAGCAAAATATCAATAAGGGACGAGACGATGGCGGCAGTGGGTTGAGGGCGACGACAGTCGCTGGGGCACGATGACTGGGCGTCGCTGCAGCGAGGGACAAGAGATGAGAGGAGAGGCGAGACGAGTGAAATTGTGAATGAATTAGGAAAGATTAGGTTTAATTTTTTTTATGTTTTTTGTATTATTAATATTATTATATTATTTCTATAAATAAATATTACTGGGATACGGGTTTTACGGGTTCGACTTGAAATTGACCTGAATGTTAAATGGGTCGACCCAACCCACAAATTTTGGGTTAGGTTCGTGTCGGGTTATCGGGTTGTGTCGAAGATTCTCGCCCCTAATATTATGTAAAATAATGAGCTGGGAGAACCCCAAATACTCATTCCATAATTTTTTTTTGTAGCTTCATGCATTTGTTTGGAATATTTCTTATCACTTACCGTGAATGGTACGGAAGGAGCCACGTCTTGTAAAGAATCAGTGAATAATAGATATTGGTTGAGAACTTTGATGTCATTGTTTGAATCGGCAACTCCAAAAAAAAGCATGTCAGATCCACAAATCTTGTGATACAACCACCTCAAGGATTATTGTTGGTACTCCTTGATCACCCCGAGTAAATTGTCATTTCCATGCAACCGGTAATCTTTCCAAGCCCAAATGCATGCAGTCAAGGCTCCGAGCATTCCAGAAAATTTGTGCTTCCGTTCATGCATCCGCATCAAACGTCAATGGTCATCAGCGGTTGGCTTTCTCATGTACTATCCACCAAAAATGTCCATCACCCACGTCAAAAGGGACGAAAGCATTCAAGGCCAGTGCTTTCGGAGACGCGAAGGTATTTATCGTAGTGATCTGCTGGACCACCATATGTTATTCGCCTTATAGCATTTGCGCATTTGTGGATGGCGTTGAATCCTTTCTTCCCCAATGCGTCAGGCTTATGTTGAAACCAAGAATCAGGTGCTTCAAGCGCATTAACGATTCGATGAATAAAGATTTCTGCATCTGAAAATGTCGTCGAAAAACATTTGGGCCCAGAGTTAGATTCTCATCGAAATAGTCTTTCACTAAACGTTCATGTGCAACCTATCGACCTCGACGTACATGTCATTTTTGTCTCTTTCCTTGGAGCTCTGAGGCTAGTTGATGCACTTGCCAATAAAGAGGATTATCTAGAAAGTATTGACGCCAATACTCCACTATTGCCTATTCATCTGAAGAATATTCACTGTCAGAGTTTGACGAAGACATGGAAAATACTTGAAGAAAACAATAGTGAATTGAGTTTGTTTGGTGTTGATTATTGAAGTGTCCAAGGGTGTCCGTTGAAATAAAAATCATAATTAATAAAACAAAATTCAAATTTAAAAAATTAAACTTGATGGTGATAATACAATACATGAAAATAAGTGACAACACAATAAAATCAACGATGATAATACACTATTGCCATAATTTAGAAATTTACATTATAGCCACAAGTTGCCCATCTTTTCTTTATTTCATCACATCGAATCTGATGAATCATCAGCTGCTGACCCGTCATATTTGAAGTGTATTTTTCCAAGATATCCCACTAATTCGCGCGTAACTTATCTTCCTTGTGTTCCATTTTCTTCTGCTTGTGTTCTATCTCCTTCTCCTTCAAACATAGATACTATTCAGCCTTGGCATCATGTGATTTCATCACTTCTATTATAGAACTCAACACATCACTTTTCCCTTTATATTTGCTACTTTTTGGCCAATTGGTCGGCTCATTACAGTGTCAAGAGCGATAGAAAAAAATATGAAAGCTCATTCTTGGTTGCTTTTGTTTCTCTATAATGAGTGTATACATGATGGTACCTCCACAAACTTCAGTTACTGCGACAGGACCCTCCAAACACCAGTATCATTGAACCTCTTCCACCCATAGAGTTGATAGTATTTAGCTTGCACCATCTACATAATATCAGCATCACTTTTACTGCTTTCCCACATATTTTTGTTCCTATTGAAACATGCACAAAAATTCCCATAATTTATTTGAAGTTTGCAGAAATGCGACTTCAGTCGGCTTGTATATCGGGTTGGTGTGTTGGTAGGCCGACCTTGGTTGTAGATCATCACAATTCTATCCCAAAATTGGTCGCTGTTTTGGTTGTTTTTTACTAAATCTTATGTTTTTTCTCCTTGATGCAGCAATCATATCTATCAATTTAATATATTCAAAATAAAACGAAAGATCAATGTGGCCATAATAGAAAACATTCAAAATAAACATTGTTACTTTCCCATTTTTACTTACTTCCTGGCACACACACTCCTCGAGAATTTGAATTTTGAACTTTTCTCATACTCACAATTTTTAAAAATTTAAATTATACGTTTCTTTGTATAACAGACCGATGGAAAGAAGCTTAAATAAGACTCAATATCAATAACTACTAATGTTAGCTCCATATCAAGAAGGTAGACAACAAACAACTGTGATATCGATTTTTTGGAGGAGAAGAAGACATAGAATAACAGAATCTGCAACAAAGTTGCGCCGAATGAAGGAGCAACTAAGTTTTCGGTGCAACGCTTAAAATAATACAGGACGGAGCAACTGATTTGATTCAGCCTTGGCAAAAAGGACAAGCAGCTCAGAGGAGAATTGGGTATTTGACTGATACTAGGTTCTCTGGATATTGTGATGTATTTGAATAATGGTTTGGCTCATGTTTATCTTGTGTTTCTTGATCAAAATCAAGTTTCATTTTGTTTTAAATCAACCTCATGAATATTTTTAGGGAACTAAGATGAAGGAAGTTAGGAAGTTTGTTATGCCGGAATGTAGTTCATTTGTAATATATTTTTTTTTCTTCTAAGTCTTAAGTTTGCTTATCTACATCTTAGTTGCAATTTTCTAACTCATACGATAATTGCAGTTGCACCACTACAAATTATATTCATCATGATATATTGTACAACTATTTAGTAGGAGTATGAGAGTATCATTTCTTTGCATTAATTGAGCTACATATTGAGCCAACATACATTGCTTCATGTTTTCTCTGTGCATATTTTTAATTTCAATTTTACATGGGATATATACAATGTTAGCAGCTTTTTATAAAATGGTTAAATAAGACTCTGAATATTTATTTGGAATATATATTAATAATTTTTTTTTACTCTCATGGGCTATTTTTAAAATGAACTATAGCTAAACATCATGTGATACTACATTGATGAAAAAATTGAACAAACACACTAAATTTTATTTCATTGTGCATTTATTTTAAATGTGTAATGTTAAAAGGTTATCTAACTTGTTAAATGTCTGTCATTTTGAATAGTTATCTCACCTTCACCAAAGTGTTATGAAGTTAATGTTCCAAATTTATTTTGTACACTCATAAGTTGTTCACATAGGTATTAAATTAATGTAGATTGTATATGACTTATCATATCATGATATGATCAATAATAAAATGCAATTTAACTATTATTAAATATTTTAAATATTTGAATTTAGCATCATTAACTACGCATACATCATTATAAGTAGTCTTGAAAATGAACTAAAAATACTCACCATAAATTAACTATAATTAGTAAATGCACACAAATCTTATTGTTAAATGAATATTCTTTGTTCCTTTTTATTTGTTCCATTTTACAATTTTAAAGTATTGAAGCTCGGAGTGTTATGGGATAATATTTAAATAAAATCTTAGATTTTTGTTTAACATATTTCTTTTCATTTTTATTATAATTTTAATATACATAACATTGTTAATTATATTTTAATATAAAAAAATAAGATATTATATTTATACGCGCATAGTGCAGGTGTCAATCATCACATCACAACACACTTATTTTTATTTTTTAATTTTGTTTTAATTGATATGCTATTATATTATAACGCATAAATATATTTCAATAAACAATAATAACAATTTCAACAAAACTATATGTATCATTTTTACAGTAAGACATTAAATTTTATCTTATTTATTGTTTTAAAACAATACAAGTTTAATGCTAAAAAAAATAATACAAACATAATTTTTGATAGATTAATTTTATGCAACAAACTTTTATTTTTATAAGATTTATGTATTATCAACTTGCTTTTGTTTTTATCAAATTTATAAATATAGTTTGATATATAATATAAAGAATACATTATAACTATACAAATTTATATGTTTATAATCCTATAAATATACTTTAAGATAATTAAATGATATATTAAATACGTAATTGGTACAACACACGAGTGTAAATCTAGTATAAAATAAGGGTAGTATATCAGATTGATTTTTTTCTAAATTAATATTATTTATATGTTAAAAAATATATAAAATGTGGGCACACCAATTTGATTTATTTTATTTATTTAAATTATATATTTAAATTCTATGTTAATACATAAAATGTGGCCGGATATCAAGTTGAAAACTTATACCCTCTAAACACAGTTTTTTTAACAGCAACTAAATTTAGTAAGTGAAATTCTAGTTTTACTGAATGAATATATTCATTCCTTTGCAAGAATTTTCGTTTTTTTTTCCCAGAGAATCTCTCATTGCAAGAGTACCGAGGAAGCGAGAATAATTTCATATGATGCCACGAATCAAAATTCATAAAATAAATTATTAACTTAAAAATTACAAGTTTGTTGGCGTAAATGGGTTTAATGGACCAGATCCATGAGATGGTACCAATCAATATCACACAAGTCTTTGGGCGATTTCAGATTATTATTTATTAGACGTTCTAAAATGCTAGAACACCTATAGGTTGGCAGTAAGAATCACATAAAAAACCAAACAAGATGATTATTTCCCACATTAAATGAAAATGTAGATATTACCAGTTATGGTCACATTGTTTTAACTCAGACGCGTTAAAGAAAATTTACTGTAATACAACAATAGTCAGAGAGAGCGCGAAAGAGTCTCAAGAAATCCGAAGTGAAAGATGTTGAGATTATTCAACTGTTGTCACCTGCTGCCATTCTCCATCTACCGCTTCTTTCCACAGGCTTACATTGTTCTTACCATCCGCCACAGCAAGCACATTTCCAGTCAGCGACCACGACACCCTCCAAACAGGAGCTCCGAAATCATTCAGAACCTTCCCTTCCCATTGATCGCCTTCCTTCACCGCGATCCATATTATTACTTTTCCATCCTGAGAGGCACTTGCGATGGTAGACTTTGGAAGTCCCAAGTTTGGAGCCCAGGCCACATCCCTCACCCAATCAGAGTGCATCTGAAGAGCCGGGAAGCAATCCATCCTCCAAATTCCATTGTCAAGCTTCCACACTTTCACTGTGTTGTCACACCCACCGGATGCTAACTTCTGAACAGGACTCAGTACACCGGAGCCTACGAGAGCACCAGGAGCTGTTGAGGGGGCCCAGGAGACAGAGGTTACACCGACTGGATGAGCCTGCTCAATTCGAGATTTATCCCATCCACCATCAGATCTTGCAGTGAAGACTGAGATGTTTCCATCTGAGGATCCGCATGCAAGACAAAGCCCCAGTTCATGAGGAGCCCAAGCAATAGAATTGACAGATGCTTTATGATCATCAAAAACATGAGCCTGGGTCCACTCATTTGGATTGCCCTCCTTCCAGATTATAACCTTTCCATCGTAAGAACAGGAAGCAAGGAGTGAGCCAAACTTCGGATGGGCCCATGCTACTTGCCAGACTGGTCCTTGATGACCAGCCAAGGTTGCAAGATGTTGAGATGCTGAGTTGCTGACACCAATTATTTTGATAGTATTGTCTGAAGATGCTGTAGCGAGACGTTTACCGTAATAATCCATTGCCACATCATGGACAACATCTTGGTGACCAGTTTCAATCTTTTGCCCAGGCATGTTTGGTATCCAAACAAAAATGAAATACAACTTCGACTACTACTCAATATTTCACCCAATTCTTTAGGTCTCACGAGAGGAATTCAGTAAATCTGCCGAAAACATTCCCAATAAATAAAAAATATATGTCAATTAAGCATTAATAACCATTTAAATGCACACAATCCAAAACTTTTGCCTCCGAACAAAAATGGGGAAAAACATGGTAAACCAATGTAAATTATGAGGTAAATTTATAGTCGTTGAGCAATATCTAAAACCATAAAACTAGTAGAGCTGTAAAATGGTTAAACATGAGATAGCATACTGACAGATAGAACCCCTTACAAAAAGGCCATGATGTGATTCATTTGTCGTTAACCAAAGGATTAAATGTAGAGTAGACAAATACAAGGAACAGATAAATGACACAATGACTGTAATTAAATCCAATATTAGAATACACATTACGTTACGCAAAAACAAGGAAACACTATAACATTTGTTGTGTAAAGGAATAGACATTTCAAAGTAGAATCAGAGGCTCAAAAGATCAAGATTGATCAAATAAGGAATCTCCCAGTTTAACAGGATGGGTTCCAGATGAAACCAAATAGAAATTATTAGAAATAGTAACAAACTCCAAAAAAAAAAAAAAAAAAAAAAAAAAACAGAAAAGAACAAATCCAGCAAATTACAGCTCATATAGACACGAAATAAAATAGTGCATTAGAATAGCACGACAAATAAACCGACCAAAAGTGACTGTCTGATTGTCATTTGCCGATTACATTAGGATTGTCATGGTAGCAACTGAAAGCAATGACATCTTCTCATACTTGATTGCACCAAAACATGGAAGTCTAGAGTGAAACCCTTGAAAACTTGATGCAAAAAAATGAATTCTAGTTCAGCACTTAAGAGAGATTAGAACTTAGAAGTCACAAGGAAAAAAATACCTCCACAAATCAAAGCATTAACATAACTTCATTTTTAAAATTGTGCACGATCATGATAACAAAAACCCTATAGTCAAGTTTTTTCCTTCTATTGTCTATTGGACTAGACATTGACGAGAAGAAACGAGGTCCTAACTCCTAATCATTATATTTAAGCCATTATCGAATATACATTTTCTACTTCAAATTCAAACCAAATCAACAGACGATATTTACCAAGCGAACAACAGCCTTTTCTGCTCCAAATGATATTCAAAACAGAATGTCAGAAATAAAAAAGGATAAGTTGAAAGCCGAACGCATAATCAAATCGATTTCACCAATCTAAATACAACTACAATTCTTAACTGCGGAATAAAAATAAATGTTAACAGATGATGAGATCATGGAGAGAAACAACCAATCCCTAAGCGAAAAACGCAAATTCAATCATTAATCCAGGAAAATCAACTCCGAAGAGAAAAAGAGGAAATTAGGACTTACCCAAGAAGAAGAGAAACTGACCGAAATCTGGTTACGTAATCAAATCAGTCTTATAAAAGGCGACCTGTTAAAAACGACGCCGTTGTACGCGTCTTAGACTTTGTTAGGCCCTTGTATGAAATAAAAACAATAATAAATGGGCTGGGCTCGTAGCTTGCGTTCTTTAACATTTTTATTTTTTATTTTTTTTTAGAAAATCACAATTCTTTTCGACATAAAATGCATTAATTTAAATTCACCCCAATACCTATCCCCAAATATATATGCCACCTTAAAATTCGGATGATGCACGTAGTGTTGGCCAAAGATCAATAAATATTGAATTTCTTTATTGATAGAGCACAATTGTTTGTGTTAGCAGGCAAAAATATAATACAATAAATAAATAATCAATTATATATATGAATAATGATGGAATGGAAGAGGGAAGCATTGAATTGAATGAATGCAGAAAACTGAAAGGGCAGCAAAGTATTTGAGCTTCAATATCCAAAAATAAGCAAAAACATTCCAAAAACTAAGGTTGGTTGGAAAGAAATAGATATTGGGATTCACAAAAGCCATCAGCTAACTCAAAAACTCAGTATTTTCAATGGGATATTTGGATCTACAAAACTTCATGGCTTTATATGTGGGCAAGGGGCTTCAGGGACCATGTAGAGCCCTGGTATACGCATAGTTCTTGCATGACCTGCACAATAACATGGAAAACAAGGCTAGTTTATTTACAGATTCCTACCTCAACACATAAAACCTCATATCTTAAGTTAATGAAAAGAGGTACGAGGACAGAACTGGGATCGAGGTCCACAAAAACCCAAGGCGTGAGGCGAACTTATTTGAAAAATTATCTATAAATTATATATACATTATATTATCTCTTAAATATATATATTTAAAATTTTAAATTTATGAAAGATCATATATTCCGAGCAAATAAACAAATATTCCACCAAAACAATGAAAATATAAAATATAATAGATTTAAATGTTCAAACTAATATCCAAGTTAAAAATAAGCTAACAAAAAAAAAACAAACAAACAAGAAACATAATTCTCTAATATCCTAAGTTCTAAAATCTAAAAGTCTTCTTCATCCTCTCTTAATCTTTTATCTAGTATGATATATTTATTATATTTTTAATATGTTGTTCCTTTAGAAAGATATAATATATATATATACTTTATTTTTGTGATAAATTTGTAACGAAAAATTGAAAAGTAGAAATCAATTTTTGCTTCGCAAACTTAATTTCTAGCCCTAGCTCTCGCCTCCTGGGCGCCTTGGGTAACCTGTGCACCTCACAAGTCTTGAAGCGAAATGGTCAGTGCGTGCCTCAGAGCAACTTTTAAAACACAAGGACATAACAGAAAATGACATTAATATCATAATTTAACCTAATAGTTGGTTTAGTTTTACTTTATTACTTATCTTCCATAAGATATCCCAATGATCATTATCATCATTATTGCTACCATGATTACCTTTTGATATGCAACCGGAGTTGGTTCTTTGCCAAGTTTAATACTTGCAGCCTCACATATGACAGCCTTTTTAAGCTTTGCATTCGGTCCTTCAGCAATAAGGAGCCCGATAACAACATCCCTGCACACAAATTTTCCACATGAAAATTAGATGGCCTAGAAATAAGTAATAACAGTTTTGAGATGAGCAGAGGGATGACCTAAGGCCATCGTATTCTGGATGATCTGGAGATGATTTTGGAACATAGATGCCATGAATATTAACAGCTACTCCCTTGAGAATTGTCTGAAACTCATCTGGAAATTCATCAATGCTGTTTGCTGCAACCAAATCCACATTTGTGGATCCTTTTGTACGTGCATTCTCCGAAACCGCTGTGTCCCTTAGCCGTTGGCTAATTTGTTGAAAACTGAAACACCATAAAGTACAATTTACAACACTCACCACATAAAACTACATCTTGCATGCATGTACTACTAGGCAAAGATTGAGTATCGGAAACATGAATTCTCAATTAAAAACGTGAAAATTCTCATAAATTCTCAATCCAGGACCTCAATATCAGGAATTTTAGGATCTTTCATTTTTTGAGTTGAAAATTCATGTTTAGGGTTCTGAATCAATAATTTGACGATCTTGTATGTCCAAAATTGATAGTACACTAAATTCAATTATCCATAATCAAGAGTTAATGGGATTCAAACTTTACCTAAAGAAAAGGATCATAAAATTATAGTGCATTGGAACTTGAAACAGAGACTAGATATAACATACTGTCTCACCTGCAAGCCTTGGTGCTTTTGAAAAATTTCTGAAGGGCTTTCCTTATAGCCTCGCGTACTTCCGATATATCATTTCTCAGCACTGACCCATTTGATGTCGTACCAGATAGTTTATCGGGTACAAGTTTTGGATCTTTTGATGCTACGAGTTTTGCTGGAGTACTGGTCTTTAAAGTCTTCGTACCAGGCCCATTTCTTCCCCTCATAGAAGAAAGCATATTATTAATTCCATTTTCTATTTTTTCCCATTCTTTCTGTTGGTTCATCACAACAGTAGGATTGAGTTTTATGAAATCCAAATCTGGAGCCTCTTTTAGTTTCCAATCTTTAAATATAGGCCTATGCCTGGCTACTTCATGCAAGACAGCTTTCATTTCTCGTGCCAGGTTAATGTTGCTGGGTATTTTGCTTTCCTTAATGATTATATCTTTGGTAAATAGAAGAAGCACATAATTCCTAGCAAAAGGTCTAAGTCCTCCCTGTTCTTCGTAGAATAACGAGGTTTTTAGGACCCATAGTCCTTGAACTAATACAGCAAGTTCCTGCAACACTGTCAACACATCTTCAACAGAGTCGTCCGGGGCTAGGGACTTTAAAGCCCGAAATTTGTGAAGTGGAGGACCCTGTTCCAGCAACTTCACAAATTAATCAACCAACAACTTCACAAATTAATCAAGGGCACTACGTAATTCTTATTTCGAAATAGATGTCCAAGAATAAGATATTTATAGGAAGAAAACAAGATAAATGGGTATCTTTATCTACTGATAGACAACAAATTTCAAATCATTCATATAGAAGCACTAAAAGTACATCACTTGTTTGATTTGCTGTATCAGAGTCTACCTATACAAAAAGAATGAAAGAAAATCCAACAGGGAAAAAAAAAGAATAATAGAAAATAAATATGCTCATATATGTCATGTACTGAGTACTGTTTCAATATAAAGGTAATTAGTCAACCACTAACCTCATGAAGCCATTTTTCAAAACGTTTTTTAAGCGGTAAAGCCAGCAAAGACCTGCAATGTCATCAATATCAGATGGAGAAAATCCCATCTACAAATTGTGCAAAATCTTACTCTGGAACGAGCAATAAAGCTAACTTTCTGCAATTCAGGTATGCTAATCATAACTCAGGTAAAAGTATGATAGCAACAGAAATAAGAAAACAATAGATTAAATACTGCAACCAAGCCATAGATGAAATAAATGTTTGACAAGAAAATGCAGCTCGAGTAATGAGGAGAAGCAATGCAATGATGTATGCTTCCATCTAATCAGGAAAAAAATGACAATACAGCATACAAACAAGATTCAAGAAATGATCTCACTAGATTCCATGCAGCAATGAATATGCCATGCCAGAGAGAGAACAAATATTCTGGACTTAAATGAATTAAAGTAGGGCGACCTCCATCACCCCCGCCAAATCAAAAAGATTCATTAGAATAAATCATTGCACCTCCATTTTATCTAGAATAACTTTTTCTATCCAAGTCTCTTAGTTAGTGGAGAGATAAATGAAAGATCAGTGAAAAATGATAAGTTTTTTAATGAAATTGTAATATAATGTACTACTTTTAATATACTAAATAAGAGTAGTTCAGCATTATCTCAAAAACATCACATCAATATAAATTTTATTTTTTATTTAATTAATAGCTTTTATATTATAATCTGATATCAACATCATGCAGTATACCCACTTGCTGCCAAACGCAGTTAGCCCCAGTATTTCGAGAAAAGGCAATCTAGTTGGAGCGCTAGTGTAATGCAAGTATATGTTAGACCATCCAATTCCATTCCTCCAACTGGTAGGCCCAAACCCAGAAAAGGGTTGGTACTCCCTCGCTTCTTTGGCATGATAGGAGCGGAATACACACAGACAATAAGCAATAACAAAGATTTTGCCATTTTCCTCCCAAAACCATCACATCAACATCAATTTGAATTTTCATTTAATTCCTAATTTTTTATATTCAGCAAACTATAAATTGATGGCTAATTGGCTATTTTTTGTCACTCATACATAATTAGCAATTTATTTAATTTACTATTTTTTAAATAATGAAAGTATAATCTTTTTATGGACATTTTGCAAATTGCAATTACATGTTTGTAATCTTTGTGATTGACTTCTTTTTAATTTATATATAGCGAGAGATGTGATTTAGTGCTAAAACTAAAGTTTGTACTAAATAAGAATGAATATAAAACCTTCAATTGGTATCATTAGTGATTGAGATAAAAAGATATTAATTATTAAAAAAATAATTTTTGTTATCCTTAATTGCTTTATAACTATAAGTCAAGACATGCCTAAGATCTTAAGAATGACTGATGAAGCAATTAAACATAAAATTTAGATAAAAAATAATAATCATGAAAATTAATTTTTTTAGATGAATAGTGTAGATTTATTCTTATTTCGCACAAGCTCACTTTTAATATTAAATCCCCTCCTTATATATCTCTGTATATATATAGTTAGAGATACAATATAGAGAATAATTTACATTAGAATATTGATGAATAAAAATTAATCATATTTTTTAATAATTATTATAAGTATATTATTTATTTAATTATATCATAACATTATAAAATAAGATATAAAATATTCAATTTGAAAAGCTGTTTTTTCATCAAGCAAAACAATTCAAGCAAGCTATATATATATACATGATCCTATAGACTGCAAAGATATATATGAAAAATAAAATAAAGATGTGAAAAAAAAAAAAGAATGCATTGTATTTGGGCAATAGCAAGAATCTGCAAATTCGTAGCTTTTCACATTTGTAGATAAATGAAAAGGAGAAATATGGAAACTTAGATCGCATATAAAAACAATTTTGATACCTTCTTGAAGGAGTTTTGGAACTCAAACTGTCACCGTTGCCAGGGCACAAGCTTTTCACGTATTCATGCCTTGAAACAAGGAAGAGAAAAGGAAGCGAAAGAGTAAACATATCAGTTCACGAGACATCAAGAAAACATTCAGAAAAATGGGTACATATGCATACGTGCTCATGGAAAAGGAAATTTGTGGGCCTGCTCCTTTTGTCAATTTTTCAAGGTATTCTGTCACCAAGGCACTGCTCACGCTATGGTACTTGAGAGGAACCCAAACCTAATAATGAAACAAAAACAATGACAAAATTAGGCACAACTCATCCCAAGCCTTGACAAATTGTCCAAAGGTTAAAACTAGTACAACATGACAAATATTTAGATACTTCTATAGAGGAAAAAATACATACCTCTTCACTATCCTTGATCTGTTCTGGTTTTTTCTGCAAGGATTTTGGATTTAGCGGATAAGTAAAACCATATAAAAGATAATATAAGAACATAAATTAAAAATCATAAGAAGCTACTCAGATACGTCTATACGTGTTATAATACAACTATATTTCCAGCATATTAACTAAATATGAATAATTCTTGAGAAGTTTAAGAGGAAAAAAAAAGATGATTCAATAACCTCATCAACTATTGAAGTCATATAACTAAACGAAAAGAAACATAAGGAGAGATAATAAAGATCTGTACATCTTGAGCACTATTCCGCCCAGCAGTTTTCTTTATAGAGTCCTTCTCATCAAGATGAGTTTTCTTGATAGAGTCCTTTTGATCAAGATGACGCATCGATGGTCGAAGTTGTACGACTGAATTAACAAGATTCAAGTGTACCTGCAAGACACGAAAAACATAGATGTATAGTGACATAACACATTCAACGACCGACGTCCATGAAAAAGAGAAAGGAAATAAAGAATATGCCTTATTTCCATCACGAACGGCAAGAGTGCAACAATTGGTTCGGGGTGGCTTCCATGATGTAGCAAGAATCTAGCAAGAGATCAAATACACAAAATAATATGAAAACAGAGCAATCATAAAACTTATAACTAATCGACCAATCTGAAACACAAACCTCTTTCTTCATATGCAATGCGGGATCAGCACGAGAATCATAATTTTTTGAGTTCACGTCAACGGTCATATCAACTTCCACTTCTGCACTAGTTGGCTTCACTCTCACCTAAAATATATCACAGCAATATTACATAATTGCATTTAGCTTAGAACATACATTACAAATACAATCATGCACTAGTTGGCTTCACTCTCACCTAAAATATATCACAACAATATTACATAATTGCATTTAGCTTAGAACATACATTACAAATACAATCAAAGTTAATATCTCACGCAATACATTACAAATACAACAAAAGTCGTGTATACATCATTGTATTTAGCTTCGGACATTACAAATACAATTAAAATTGTGCATACCTCTTCACAACGATCATCCAAATCATAAGGCCGCCATTGCGGCCTTAGAGGATATTGAAACTGATATAACTGAAAAATTAGAATGCAACAATGTTATAAAGTTAGGCATAGAACAAAATGAACTATAAAGGAAAATAATGGGCAAATGCAAATGAAATATACCAAAGTTTCGGGATCAATAGAAGGATTGAAATAAACATCCAGTTCTAGAACAACTTCATCTTCAATATTAGGGCCATCAATTTCCATTGAATCAACGCCGGAATTGATTTCTACATCCATATCAACTGATTCAATTTTATCCTGATCGGGCTTAATCTCATCAGGGCTCTCTTTCTTGGGAGCAATGATACCATGTTGGGGCTTAATCTCATCAGCGCTCTCTTTCTTCGGAGCCGGCAATGGCAAGGATGCCGACGCTGATGACGGTTTAGGTTGGAGTTTGGAGCCCTTAGGCGCAAAACGAGATAACCGGGTCGGTTCCTGCTTCGTGACATTAAAGAGATCGTCCAGGTCCTCGTCCATATCCTCTTCTGTGATTATGCAACTTATGGGCGTCCTAGAGATGTTCGACGAAATGCGGCAGTTACCGTTTATGGTTTGACTGGTTTCAAAGCGGAAGAGGAGGCGGAGGAGATGGCGGCAAACCAGTTAGGCAGTCGTGCGACGGAGACTCCGATTCTTCCCTAGTGGTGCCGCCGACTTTGAAACTTTTGCGGTTATTTTGCTGCGGGTTTTTATAATAATTCCAGCTTAAATTTCTCTTCGTGGCCCAAATAATTTTCCTCTTATTAGGTCATTTAGAAATAGGTCGGGTGGCCTGACAGGGTCTTAGACCTGGCTTGTTTCGCGTCTGGTCTGGCTCGACCTATTTAATAATTAGGCCAGGTTCGAGCTTGTTAAAAAGTTTATTTATTTATTAATGTTGGGCCAAGGTTGTATAATGAGCCTTATAAATTTAACAGGCCGGCCTGTTTAATATTAATTTATTAAATAAAAATTTATTTATTTATTTAATATTTAAAAACTCAAAATATAATACTACTATTATTTAGAGCGTCTAATTCTAAATTCTATTACTTCTTATTCTTCTAGCGCCGCTCCTCGTTCCTTTCCCTCCCAAGTTAACTTTGAACTCTGCCAGCTTCCCTCCTCCCTGCCGATATCCCCTGCTGCCGACAACCCCCTCCCTTATCGCCCTTGAAATCCATTGTGCCGCCACCCGTGAAAGGCCTTGCACCGCCCCATCTGTAAGTCACTTTTCAGAAGCCGAAGTCCCAATTTTTTTTTTTTTTTTTCTGTATTTCTAGTTCATTCGATTACTTATGTTGTTAGCTTAGGTGGTGTTGCATTTCAATCCAGAGTGATTTTGAGGCTTCAAATTGAGGTTAGCGATTCCACTTTCATTTTCTTTGTTTGGAGTCTATATCTTACTCCATGATTTGCCATTTGTTTAGTTGATTCTCTATATCTGTTACTACATTGAACAAACGTGATGACGTGTTTGTCTGTTTAATATTTAGATTTAAATAAACATGAAAAACAGCAATATTGATAGCTTTTTAATGGTTATAGTTATTGACCACAACAACAACTCTTGTGGACTGTGGTGAAGAATGTGAGATTCTGATGGGATCTGCGGCTTTTAGTTTTATTTTATGTATTGGCGTTGTTGGTTTTTTAGTTAAACTAATCTAAATGTGTTTTCCCAATCTTAAGTCCGAATAAGAACGAAATGCATTATTGGTGATAAATGATTATTTTACTTCGAATCCGTGAATAAAGATAAATCAGAAGAAAATGAAAAATTATTAAATTTAAATATCATGTGCTATAAGTAAGATTCTAAATTGTGTCTAATCTATAATTCTTTCCAAGAAATTCGTTCAAGAGCAAGGGTGATTTGGAAGAAGAGTGTGGTTGGCAATAAATATTGTTTGAAGAAAGAAAAGGTAATATTTTAGTTGTTATTTAAATATTTTATACTAAGTTTTATGATTATGTCTAATCTATATGTTTTTTTCGGTAGGAATTTGAACAAGAACAAGAAATGATCTAAAGTTTGATTTTTGTAATTTGTTAAGATTTGAGGATTTGTCATTTTATCACTTTGAACTGGGATGGATTAATTAGTTGTATTTTTTTATATTTTTTGAATTTTTATTATTTAGATTTGGACTTTGATTATGATTTGCTATGACTTATTTTGTTAGCATTTAAGTTAATTTTGATCTTGTATTTATTTGTAGATGTATGATTTTTGTCAATTTATTTACGAAAATCAAAATTTGAATTATACAGGCTCATATAGGCTTTTAGAAGGCCGAAAGCCCGGCCTATTTTACTATATAGGCCAGATTTAGGCCTCTTTTGAAGCCTATCACAGATAATAGACCAGACTCAGGCCTATTAAAATAATTGCAAACCCAGGTCTTTCAAGTGGTCTGGCCTATTTCCACCCCTATTTACAATGCTCCCGTTATGTAGTTATTTATTTACACAATCCGTTTTATTTTTCTTTGATAATATCAAGTATTAGTTTGATTCTAAATTTCTAATCATTAACTCCTAATTTTTCTCATATTACTCTATAAAATAATTAAAATAAAAATATAACCATTTTTTCCTTATTGTCCCTCTTTATTTAAAAATCAATTTAATCAAGACGCACCCAGGAAGACTTTTTCTTTCAAAATTACATTTATTTTGTAAGAGATAGCTATAAAATTACAAAAATTTTATGTCTTTACATTTTTTATTGAAATTATCAACCCAGACTTTAAATAACACATATTATTTTGTATGTTGAAGTTTCTTATAGTAGAAAATTGATATAGACATATGCTTAACTTTAGACCTACAAAAGAGCAACTCAGAATCTCATAATCTTATTCATTGAGTGTAAAAAAAATATTAATTGAATTATGTGTCAAATTCAATATGAGGATTCCTAATTTGAAATCGATATTTTTTCCATAAAAGTGAAAAAAAAAACTCATTTTTCCTCTTCTTCTTAAAAAAAAATTGAAATTCATTATGTTTCAACATGTCACAGGTTTGAGTGTAGGGAAGAAGGGAATGAGAGGGAGAGAGAGTGCTGCCGAAGAGAAGGGCGGAGGAATGCGTGATGTTGGAAAACTAGAAGATGGAGACAAAATTGGGGCAAGGGCACATGTGAGGTGATTGAAGTGGAGAATGGCCCTATTTGATTTCTATCGTAATTAATATGTTTTTGGGCTAGGGAGTTGTCAAAATAATTAGATTGAGTTATAAGCCCAATTTGCCTTTTATCTTTTATTGGCCTAACTATTTTGGCCCAATTATGTTAGCTTTAAATATCTTGGGTTACGAATGAATGAAGGGAAAAAAATTACCCTAATCTTACTTTTCCTATCTCATTCCTATCTTCTTCCTATCTCCTTACTTCTTCTCCAATTCATCTTATTACAGCAATTACATAAACAAAATAGATTCGTAATCAAATTGGTAACATTTGGCTATCAGAGGTGTGGTTCTCGGATTGTGGTAATTGTGGCTGAGGGTACTCGCTTCAAAGATTTGATGACGAAGTTTGATGCTGAAACGATGAGGAGAGAATCAGCTGAATCAAACCTGCAAGATCAAATCTCAGAAATCAGTGGTAGGTTTGAATTAATTCAAGCTGCTTTAGCAAAGTTGAGTGAGAACAGAGGTAAAAACAATGAAGAGGGTTCTATTTTGGGTAACTACCATGATGCACATAAATTGGAAGGGGG